>DWQT01000199.1:0-26779 GCA_018244895.1 Myscelus amystis hages | reverse complement strand
ATTTTTTTAATGAGTGTTTTAGTTTCATCAACGTAACGGGATCATAAGATATCGTTACAATAATATAGTACCTGAATACCTGAGTAACTCAGACGTAGAGAAGCGGTTGTGAATGGCGCATAAATTTACCGCCGTGTAAGTGGAAGGCATTAAGAAAATATAGATAACAAGTACAGAGCGTAAAAATGGTCTAGCGACGATTTCGTGGCATTTAATATATTGGCGCCTAATGTATGCAGCGCTAGGGCCAGATTTATTACATTTATTTTATCTATATTTGAAATAACAGCAGGGACGAACAATGGATGACTTCTTTATTCCTTATTTGAACCTTGCTATTTACTGAAACATGACCATATTAACAGTCACATGAAAATGGGTTATTACTACCGGTTATGTACTAAATGTGACTTTAAACGCGTTTCGCTTGCTTTAATTTTTTTATAATAGTACATATATATTTATGTTAATTATTCTTTGATTTCCAATCTCAAACAAAAGGGATGTTCATTTATAATATTGGCTACGTTTCAATTAACTTTTCCATATAATATGGTGTCGGACAAAATGAAACGATAGTGGATTTTGTATCTCTACGTAGTAGCTATTACTTCGTATGATTTTCCAGTTTAATTCCGGCAAAACAGTTCGATGGCGCACTATCAAGGTAAGAGGATCAGAGTGGCCATTATAGTTTGCTCGGTCCAATCTATAGCAATGCTTGCACTCCTTATAGTGACGTTATTTTAGCTTATATACACTGGTATGCTAGTTCTTTCACAGCCTTTTCTCGGTTTACTGTTATGCTTGAATTCATCCAGTAAAATTTCCACTTTTTATTTAAATTGCACGCTTATTAAATTATGCGTTCCTTGAATTATTAAAAAGTCTTCTTCAGAACTACTCGTACCTTTTATTACTTTAATTATTACAATTTAGATGCTTCATTATAATTAAGTCTCCATACCTAAATATTTAAATTACTTTTAACTAAAATAGTCATAGGTGTTTCTAGTAAAGTTTATGATATAGATTAAGTCCTAAAATTGAGTATAATGGCAGACGTCTCCGATAGCAATAAACAAGCACGAACACGAGTATTTAAACGATTCCCGTAGCAGCCTCGCGCTTGCGACCCGATCAGAGCTACGAGTAGTACGCGCTCGAGTATGCAATCGCGTCACGGAAGCATTCGGAAAGTGGTCACGTAAAATTTTACGTTTGAGCTCGGCATCACGCGACAGCTCTTCGGACCTAATCCAATCAGAGCCAATGGCGCTGCCCGGCCGCTCGCGCGGAGCCGGCGCGTCATGTACACCCGCGATCACTTCGTTAGCGCGCATCACATTTTTTTAAATATTGTACACCAGGTTTTTAATAAAATTGCATAGCACTGATTACATCACACCATTGCAGCTACGATGTGATATTTAATTTCATGTGCGATTGTCTTTAACAGTGTCTTCAAATTAATACAATTGACATAATATTGTGGCTCGTAAAAAATAATTACATTGCTTTGTTAGTCGGCCCCTTGAGCCCATATCTTTATCTCGACAACAATTCAATTCAGATTATTATTAAAACGTTTATTATCATGAATCTTCTTAAATGTTACAATTTACTACATTATTTTTTTAAATTCTTTCACAGATTAATTTAACTTATTCTTGGCAACGAATAATTTGTATGGTAAGGTAAACCTTACACGTAGGGTCTGTAAATAAAATAAGACAAGAAAGTGTTTAATAGTCGTTATTTACGATCCCTAATAGGATCCCTGTTGGAGCTTCCTGAAGGAACTCCGCCGTCACACTAAGGTCTGTCGCGCACTCGCTCGGAATACTTAACTCGTCTTTGTTAACATATTTACATTAATTAATTTAATAACGAGGTTACACACAGTTAACAAGTTTACATACACTGAGCAGTTGTTCTTGAAAAACATACATACATATAATACATATATGGCTGAAATATTGTCCACCTTTTCGTAATTATGCGAATTGATTAATAAAGTAGCGACAGCTGTCTCATTGTTTCAACTCTATATGTTCCATTTCGAAATCGATTTCATATTTAAATACCTTTTGTGCAATGGTCCTATAAATTCCTAACTTATAGTTGCAAGAAAGAGAAAAAGACTTATAATATATTTTATCTAATATAAAATTCTAAATATCATATATCCCTCGGACTTATTTCCAACGCTTAACGTAATGTTAGTATTAAATGATCAGGTTGGGAAGCAATAATATCTCGCTAGCAAGCAAATAATATCTCGCTAGCTTTTGCCATTTTTATATCTTATACATACTTCTGATCCCACACTATCGTTAGATTCAAGTAAAAAACAATACGGGAAATATTTGTACAAAACTACCTAATGGAAGCAACGTATTTAGGTACAATTCAGCGGGGTTATAAGTCGAGCAGGTGAACGGCGCTAAATGTTTCACGGTTTAATCAAGCCCCAACGATCAGGCAAGACAAATAGTTAGCTCATCTGCATCTATACGAAGCGGAGCCACCGCAGGCAACAACGCATCGATATTTTACGAGTAACCTAACCTCTTTCCGAGTATACACATCGTCAGTTACAACTAAACAAATATTTTGATAAAAAAGTAAAAGTAACTCCTATAGATGCATTATGTAGAAGTTTTAAAATCAAGTTGAGTTAAGCGAAGGGGTGCTGGCCGAGCGCTCAATCGTACTAATGGCAAGAACCGCAAGCGCAGTCTCCGGGGACGTACTAACTAAATATGTAATGGTATTTTGAGCACTATCGTAGTACGAAGGTACACTCTCCCGAACTGCCACCGACTAGACATATTCTCATGTGTGTCAATGTAAACGTAAGTACCTAAAGTAAAACATGACGGTTCACAATAACAGTTTTCAATATCCTCGTTTATCTTTCTCCAGAGAAAACTTAATATACAATTTATGACCAATTTCAAAAGAATTTCTGAAGTGTGAGTGCAGTAAAACAACTTTTGAGCCTTATTTTCCCGTTCCGAAATTGCAGTGGTTTAAAGCGAGATTTCATTTGTATGGAAGCCGGTATAATCTGGAATAATACCGCAGTAGCGGCGCAGGCCTTCAAAGACGCCACTCGTCCGCGCCGTAGTTGCCGCCTGTAATGAGTCTTTTTTAAATGCGCAATACATTCACACACCATGACGAGTTGTACTGAATTTACCGTGGTGCGAGTGCAATTCAAACGCCACATCGTTTAAGAAAAAAGGGGATTTTAGCAAAATCAATTTAAAAAACATATTTTTGCGTAAATAAACACTTTAATAATAAAATAATGAATTACCTTTATCGCGCGGGAAATATATTGTAGTGAATGTTTCTGAGCTAGTTTGAAGAGACAAAATTTTATAGACGATAACAATTATAACAATTCATAAAATCAGAAGTAGAAGGATAGAATTTTGTTAAAAGTACGACAGTTTCAGTATAAACACGGAGTGTCCGTTTATTAAAATATTTCTTTCGACAAACGAGCCGTCATTTACAAGGTCTAAGGAACGGATTATTTTATTTATGTGTTATCATGAATTTTAAATTAAATACACATTGCCCCGCTGCGATATATCATTACCATGAAAACATTTTTTATTATACAGAATAAGATTTTTTTTAAGGAAACACAAGTTTATGTTTAGGAAAATACAATTTTAGCATAAGGCTTGGGAGAATAAAAGTAAAACACGACATGGTAACACAATATGTAGTTCATTTTAGAGAAAATGTGTCGTTAGGAGCGAGTAAAGAGCGCGAGACTGTAGGCGGCACAGGGCATGCCGGCGCAGCGGCAGCGGAAGGAAGGCGCTGCTAATTACTCGCGCGCCCGAAGCACAGGCGGCCTCTGAGGGGGATTCTCTTCGAAGGATAATGATATGTGTAAGTACGAGTATGTGAATTTTTTACCCTCCAATATTTTGAGATGTAAAATTTAACTCAGTAAGATATTTATTTGAATGTGAAATGTGAAAGCGTACGAAATATTGCGTGCTGACATTGTTTTTAGATGTATGCTTCCAATTGTATGTGGAAATCTTAAACAATATTTTTTTAAGTTAATTCAACGAAATTTCAAAATCCTTATACACTATTTGAAATGAGGTCCACAAGAAACGCCTACTTCATAACTACTCCTAAAATTAAAAATAAAAACTAATATGTAATTTTTACAGTATACGAGTATGAACGCATTTTTCAATGTATGACGGCTTTTACTAGTAGTTTTTATTTAGAACACGTGATGTAGTACAAGAAATGTGGGTGTAATGTAAAAATACAGAAATATTGTATTGAACTACATATGTACAATATTTTCAAGAGTAGATTCTTTCGTGATATCACCCGGTAGGCAACACGTTACCCCTACCACCTGTCCCCAATCGAAGTTCAATAACTTTTGTTTACTCTGATACTTTGATTCACTTTTCCTTTACAAAATGTTTTAAAGAGGTACTCGCTATCATCGTTTTGCACTGAAACAAATATTTTATAAAACGTTGAAAGAAGTTATGCATGATGCATGCAGGCAGTACATAATTAGACACTTATAAAAATATACCATACTACTCTTTTAACATTTTCTAATTTTTATGGATAGATTTTTTTTATATGTACTTGTATAGTAATTTCAATTATAGCGTATTGAACGTTGTATCTTAAACTGTTGTTGGTGTACTTAAAATCAAGACTTCAGATAAACATTTTTTTTCCGGGATATTCTGTTTTAATTTGCATCGCATGCAATATTTTCCTATATGACCCCCTTGTAACGTATGCGGTGTGAAATATAAAATGTAGATAATTTGTAGCCGCGGTAGGCAACACGTCGTTATACAAAGAGCGTACAAAGACTCGCGAGACGCCTCGGGTCGAGCCATTCATAATATTGTAATAACGGCTTCCAGCAGTTATTCCGTGCTTAAACGTTTTACTGCGGTCATTATCTACCGCTGAAAGGATATGCAGGCGATAAATTGTAGAGCGCCCTCTACCCCCGCCTACCTGCCGCACTTATCGCCAAATCTACCTGCTACCGCCTCTGGCAGCGAAAATTATTTGTAATTTGATGTTTCTAAAATTCCACCAATTCACTATTAACTATTCGATAACTATGGAAGTCACTAAAAGTGTAAAGTTCACCTTATTATTTCATTGACTTCATTTTTTTTAGATTAACGTTTAATGTTTTATGGTCTAAATATGCATCTTAGTTATTCTGTCACCGCATAAATAAGAAAAACTCTGACAGTGACAGGTGAATAAAGCAATATAGTGTACTTATTCAATTAAGACAAAAGCTATTGATTATATAAATTCAATCTTTATTGGGATCTCTCCAACCTATTTCGGTATATCTGACTGATATCGCAATGTACATATAAAGGGAGCGCGCCTCTCCTTTAGCAATAAAGAGACCATTTAATCGAAGCTTATCTGCCCGGAAGCATTCATTAGATGATTGCAACATTACTACTGGACTCTTTTCTGAGAACTCCACCCATTTATTATTGTGAGCAATATAAATTCTTTAACCGACTAATAGACAAATAATACCGTTTTAAGTGTAGATAAATTATTATTCTTGGAATATATGTATGTCGAGGAAAAACTATATTTAAGGAGCTTTTACCCGCGTGGTCAAAATAATGTTTGTTGGCATGTTACACCATGATTTCGCCCGCAACGCCATCTTAAGCGCTACAGATAGCGAAATCTATAGCATAAATAAGTTTTTCGCGAAATAAAGCATCCAATATCACTTCTAGTATGCTCTATTTTGACGGGAAAGAAGCACAACTAAAGAAAAAAACACACTTTTGCACTTATAATATTAGTATGAATTTACAATTGTTGCTTAAATTTTAAAATTAAATGTTATTTGACATACAAGTATGCTTAAAAATTCTGAAAGTACATCAAATTGATGCCATTAATATTATGAGTTCTGTGGTCAGCGACAGTTGTCTATGTTGTTGTTAATTCAAACATAGAACGTGATTCCTTTTATCTATCACTTATAATGTATTCAAGTGTTTTTAATAGACAATGTAATTCTGAACATGCATTGTTTAATAACACATGTGACTGCAATTGCCGTTGGATAGTCCGCCTCGCTTCTGACAGATGGCGCGGTTGCTGATATACAGCTCACCATAAAAATCTGTTTTCAGTCTGTATGTCAGACGCATGATAATGTTGGTAATGTTTTCTTTTATTAATTTAATAGATTTCTAATGTTTTTTTATAGAAATAACGGAATTCTAGACTTCTTCTTCATATAAACTCTTACTGTGCGAAATTTCATGCTTCTCCGCCCGCGTAATTGTCGCACAAAAGGTACAAAATTATTCCTTCGCCTATTAATATAATGATGTAGAATAATAAAAAAGCTAACATTTTATATGAAAAGGACAAAAATACACACGCGAAATCCCATGTGAAAACAAGTAATGTAGATCTCAGGCGAAAATCGAATTACTTAGGGAAGAAGGACGAACAAGGGCAGACATATTTTTGCAATCAACGGTCCTAAACTAACACTCGCGAACGGTCTAACATTTTGTTAAGCAATAATCTTAGACTATAACAACTGTTACCATTTACCTGATAGGAAAAATAAAACATCGCTAGTAAACATAACGCAGTAAACAAGAAACCTCAACTCATTAGGTGCAAAAATATGCAGGTTACCGTAATAGTTTATGAAATGAAGTTTAATAAAGACTCACAATAAGCTCTCGTGTATTAAACTCCACTGGTTTTATTCATAACGTTATATGCTTTATTTACTGGAAGTTCATAATTCTATAACAAATTTGCGTTAATAGTTAATAGTAAAATAGTTTGTCGTAGTATTTGTGAATATAATTTTTTTAAGCAAGCATATCTTATCACATTTTTTTATATGAAGAGAGCACAAGCAGAGGCAACAGCATTCGCAAGTGGCCGCTGTCGATATTCAAACTCGGACAAGGCTGTAGAAAGGAGACTTTTGTGTGATAAGAATACAAGTCGATTAGTATCTATTAACAACAGGACTTTAAGACGCTTGTTAATAAATTCAGTTTAGTTAGTATAAAATAATAAGTATTAGTCTTATTAGACGTTGGTCACTGATGCACTGCTAGTCTTCAGGAATGAGGTGGCATCTACACTGTGTATAATGAAACACAAATTGTTTTAATAACAATTTCACAGTAAAGATAAGTGTAGTAGTGGTATTTACTTGGGCAAACCGTACACATGTTCCAGGACCGAAATGAATTAATCTCTTTAAGCGTTTATTCGTTGTTATGAATATGTCACTGCTTTGTATCTAGAATCAGTAGACTTTGGATTACAGTAGTAATCAATAACGATGAGTATGAGGTTGAAACTTAATAAAGTATTGTTGTGACTTACGCGGCAAAACGAAAAAAAAGATGGGTATGCTTAATAAAAACATATGTTTTTTTTCAACGTTCGGAACACACTCATGAAAGGTGATTCTCGTGGAGCGGCAGAAAAATCGATGCCTAAAGTACGAACAAGACAATACGCCGCAATGATGTCGCAGTTTAAAAATAATGGAATTAGACCATAGGGTTTCGTCGACTGTGCATTTAGGAATTTTAAACTGTGTTGGCCTAAAAAAGGTCAATGAAACAATACAAGGCCGAACTCAGGTTACACGTTTAAGGAGCATACCTATCCTCTACAAGACTAGCCTGTTCCATAAAATTCCACCATTGAGCATGCTACAGGCGTGCTCAATGGTGAAATGCCATTATCAGAGGCGAACGTAGAGCAGTAGGACAACAAGAGAGCAACATCCAATGCGAGCCGTGACAATAACCGCTCCGTCAAACGTGAAAGAAGAAGACAAAATAATATTGTTCATTGTTTAACCAGAAACGCAAATAACTATATTAGTACACAAGATTAACTTTTTAAAAGAGGTCAATAGAAATATTGAAAAATACGGCATAAGGTAAGCAGTGGAACACTGGTGCATAGCAGAGCGGGCGGGTCGCGGCGCCGGCAGGTGGCTGAAATTACCGCATTTGTTACACGTTTACACGAAACTGTATCAATATTTCATGCGGATTTACACGCGCTATCGTGCCTGCATATACCTATCGTAAAAACGCTACTGTACCTTCAATTACTTATCTAGTTTTGATTAAACGACATGTGCCTACATTGTTCTTGATATAACTTTTGGGAAAGGTACCAGGACTTTGCTCCGAGATCTTTTAAAAAAATATATCTCAAATTTAAACTATGCTTATCCCAATTGTAAGGAAAGACACTGAATTCCCCTCATCTCATAGGTAACGAAAACCAAATGAAATATAATCTATTTTACATATAATTTACCGATCTTCTTTTACTAGCATTTGTTACTCTTAACGTTAACTACATATACCTATATCGTTAGATACATCGGACTACATCGAGCAGCCAAGTGTTGGCCGAGAACAAACTTGGTAACCATAAGATATTTGTTATAATATTATTTCAGTGAAACTGCAGCTCTGAATCCCTACAATGACAACTCATTCAAACGTAAACACGAACTACGAGTATTTCCATAAGAAAGGCATTGCAAAAGTTTTTCAATTTTCAAGTGACGCAGGTATGATGTAGAACTTTTGATTGGGACACACGAAGCCTGTGGTTCTATACATTTTTGACTAAAATAGGAATTTCTGTAACTAAACCCCAATAGTACGAGTAGTATACATACTCGTAAATATACGCATAATAATAGCATCCTAACTAAACATTCCACAAATATTAGCTTTTGAATGTCTTCTCCAATTGTTTTCATGTCTGATAATGACAATCACGGAAAAAATGATTTACTCGTACTAGTTTAGTATATACAACAAAATGGAATATATAAAAAGTAAATAAGATCGAAAGGTTTTCTTTTAGATTTTACGAGTAGGTATCTTATTGGTGAATCTCTCAAGATTTTTATCGAAAAGACACGTTTGCTATTTACATACATTTATCGTGAATTCCAAATTAACATAAATGTGAACGAGACGTGAATATAACAACTTAACTTCTTGAATAAGTCAATTATGTTTACCGATCATCACAACTTTGAACTCAATAAAATATTTCTCTAGAAATATTAAATGCGTCAGCAAATTACTGAGGAGAGCATTTTCTTCATACATTCATTGGACTCGATAAATTACAAAGATCAGTTAATAAAGAGGCGAAAATGAAAAAATGTGTTTGCAGGCAATTATCGTGGGCGAACGGAATTTTTTTAATTGACAGATTTAGTTGTGAACAAGGGGCGCTGAACACATTATGCAACATCACGCGAGAAGACGGGGATCGGTGTCTGAAACAGGATCGAGTGGCGCGAGTACCGGAATTAAACGAAAAACACTTTAAGTACTGAAAATGGCGGGTTCGTCAAGAAAACACAGATCATTGTCATAGCAGCACCAACGAAGGGAATTCTTTATAATAACAAACCCGGTCCAATACTATGTATTGTTATGTATAGAAACGTTATATTTTTAAATACGAGTATGTGTCCTACACCTTAGTAAAAGTTTTTATCTGGTAGCCTTATTAGCACCCTATCGATATAAACCATTTAATACAATCGATTTAGTAAGAAGGGTAAAATAACATTTTAATACGCCTCGAAGTAACTTATTTTTAAAAGTATCTAATACCTTTTGGCGAACTATTATGAAAACAAGATAATACATACTCGTATAATGGATCCGTCTTACTCGTAAATATGATCCAAGCACATTCCCGTTCAATTACTAAGACTCACTTCAGTCATTATATTCACGACAATTTCAAATAGTGCATTAAAATAATATTCAAATATCGCAGCTTGGTTTTGACTAAAGAAGTGATTATTCGTACACTCGGTTTACCACTTCACCTAGTTCTAGCCAAGAATCCCTGTCATCCTTACGTGACACCGCATAATACCAAACATTACATACTCATTGTACTAATTCTAAAAAGATTATAAATAAGGGAATAATTTATAGGATACGATGTGATACAGGATTTTTAATTTGAGATTGTCACCATTGAAACATGTCCTCATGTTTTATTAACCCCAAGAAAACCGTCCCTAAGTTCTATGTGAAGTTCATATCGCGTTAGTGTACACTATTTACAAAGAATTACGAAGACGCAAGCTACGTAAAATTAGTTTTGAAATATATAATATATTCACTTGATAAACAAACTACGCCTATATCCAGCAGTGGAACGGCAGAGGCTGAGGTGACGATGACGAAGAAACAAACTTAAACCAGATTTCAGACATAACAACTTAACATTTCACAAAAAAAAAGTAATTTGAAAATAAAAAAATATTTTGTATTTCCACACGATTTAATCCGGCATCGATAGTAGCAAAATGCATTCTAAGCATTTTCTTTTAATTCCACTGTCGCCGCCCTATTCTATTTCAGGCAACAATCCCCACTCAATCCCCGCGTGATACTGCATAATGTAGTCCCTAAGCCTTCACTCTCGCGACTAAATCTATCAATTTTTAAAAGAAATCTCTGCGACTAGGATAATTGGATACATAAGTACGCTTAGATGAATAGAAATATTTAATGAAAAAGTTCAGCTACAATTTTAGTTAAATATTTTGGTTGAAAGGTTTGAGGTGAATTTAGTACTACCGGTAAAAAAATGCTGTAAGATTCAAAATGTAACGCTCAGAACAGATTTTATAAAAATCAATTGTTATATTCAAAATGAAACCAACAATAAAAGCATTTTTAGCAAGTTTGACAATTCGGCATATATAGATAACCTTAATAAAACGTCCATATAATTGAAGGCATATATCTGTTAGAGTTCGCTCACAAATTCCGTCTGACTGTTATCTAAAAAGTGCCGGCGTATGTCCCCGGAGGCAAGCATTTACCAACTCAATAAAACGGGAATGAAAATATTTGGTGTCGTCCAGTGAGATTTCATCGACGTTCAAAGGCTTTACAAAGCTATTGAAGACCGATTTGTTCTAGGTCAAGCCCCAAATACCTCTTTGTATTATTTATATATGAAGATATATTAGAGACTAAATACTTTTATACTTTGTTGACGCTATAGAATGGGAAAGAAACGGCACATGTTATGGTGGAAGTGGTGAAGTGGTGAGAGCGTGGATATGTATCTGTATCAAACCTCAGACAGTACTCCTGCGCTAAAGTAGTCTCGGATGCTATAGTCTGTTAAAGGGATGCTTTACCAAAGACTAATTTAAAAGGCTCGTACGTATTTGTATGTATATATGTATCTACTAAACATATAGAAACTGTATCTAAGTAATTCTTGTAGTAAAACAACAACGCATATATATGAATATGTATGTATATGTGTGTGTGAGTGTGTGCAATAATGTGTAGCTAATAACAATACATATTTTGGCATTGTAATAATACCTACTTAAAACTTGTAACAAGTTAGCAAAGGGGTTGATAGAATAGATCACACAAATCCGCCGGCCCTTATCTAAAAAGTGCCGGCGTGCCGTCCCCCGAGGCTCACATTTATCAGGTCTATAAAATTTTGATGAAAACATTTGTTGATATGATTTCTTCGGCTTTCGATAAGCATCCTAGTATAGTCACGTTAATCTCGATAACCTCCAGATGTAGTTTGATTTTTCGTTTCCATTGCTGCAGTTACCGAGGTTTTGAAGGTGAATGAACCCACTGTCTAGACCTTACTCTAGGGTTTAACTGCCGATGCATCGCCACAGAACCGACTTCTGTCACCGAACTCCCGGGCTTGAATTTTCATCCTCTTCAAGAGGTATTTCTGTGAATTCGATATAATATAATTGTAATGTAATGAATAGATAAAAAAAATCTATACGTTTTATCTATCATGAGACACTGGTCAGTATGAAATTACAAATTTTAGGAGAGTGTGCATAGGTGGTCCACGACCTAGTCCCTTCAGAGCCATTTTATCTTCGGACAACCAAACGCACAAAAGGTTATCATCCCTACCAAAAAGATACCTTTGACCAGGACAAAGCGAATTTCTTTATAATTCCAAATTAAAACTGTGAGGGAATGGAACATTTTGCCTGCGTCAGTGTTTCCCGAAAAGCACAAAATGACTCTTTTCAAAACAAGAGTGAATAAGCATTTCTTAGAGAAGCGTGATATATCGTAGGTCGCATCTTCGCTTACAATCAGGCGAAACAGCAGTCAAACATTTGACAATTAAGTTAAGAATTGAAAAAAAAATACCCATCTACTTTGTTAGAAAGCATATCTATTACAATTTCATTTATTTAATAATTTAGTCAATTATTATTAATTTAGTCGCGGGTTGAAGCAACATAACAGGTAGAAAATAAAACGTCATAAAATGTCGCGTGTGTTAACGGAGGTTTCAGTGAACTACATTGGATTCACCATCATCAACGATAAGGAGCTATCGCTCCATTGTTGGATAAGGCTCCATTCTCAGAATAAGAAAAATTAAGACTATACTTTTCCACGTTGGTAATGTGCTTGGCTTTATGGTAAAGTAGAGCTTAGCCTACTTCACACACTTTGGAGACGTAATAAAGAGTTCAATGGTGTGTACGTTACCAGTTGACCTTTCTTTGCAAAGTTTGCATGTCGAAATTTGAACCCTAGACTGCTGCAATGTACACATCTCAGCTATTACTCCATGTACGAGTATAAATAATAACGAAATGATTCTATATTGTAGCAGAATTCGTTGTTATAAATACAAATAATACGAGTAGATATTTGTAGAAATTAACGTATTTTCAAAGTCAAAAGAAATTTTTATGGGTGTCAGTAAATTAGTTTACAGCCCTAGTCTTGCTACATACACCATCCTATTTTCATGCGGTAAAAATCAATACACGACTGCCAAAAATACAGTAGTTTAATATTATTGTACAATACGTATGTACATATATCTAAAGCTGGGATTGAATGCCTTTACCTTTACACTTTGAAATCATTTCCATAAAATACAGTAACACAATTTCATTTCACCCAAAAAAACTTGTCACCGAACCTGACAAGTTGTTAACGTATAATGGCTCTGTGAAACAAGCTCGGAATAAACATATTACTCATTCATAGAGACTGCGAGCGATCCTGTTCTGGCGCAACGCGGCAGCAATAGTTACGGTACCGCTGCCTGCTCGCCGCGCAACGGAATTGACATTTTAGTTATTTAATATACATAGATATCACGAAATAATACAATCATTTTTCCCAAAAGTTGTTTGGCATAGATTTATTAAAGAAAATGGATGTCGTCAGGGAAAGATAGATTTTACTAGAATGCACAAACTGCCTTACATTTTATTGTCATATTTTTTTTAGTTCAGGGTACAGAAATAATATTTAAACAGGCGTTTGCTTTTGTATTTTTATGAATAATTATAATCTTTGCTACGGCTTAATTTTAAACTTCAACTTTTCTAAAGACAATCGATGACACAAGCAAGTATGTGAAGACTAACAGCATAATGTACCAAACTTTTCACGCCTTAGAAAAAATTTTCCACGTCTTTAAAGCTTATGGGTTTCCAATTGATGATTTTCTTCATGTTCATTATGTCATATCTAATCTTCATTACACATAAAACTTCGTAAACTCAGGGGTGCGCGCAAGGATTTGAATCCCAGAGACAGACGTTGAAATTTACACCACTAGGTTATCACAGCCTTATGTATAAATAAATCAGTTCATGTATAAGTAAATAATTTAAAATTTACAGGTGTTATATTTTAATAATTGCGTCATTTGCTAAAAATTTTAGGTATGCATAGAATATGTAAACACTAACTCTTTAATGTATGAACATAAACCAGTACAGGGGAATGACTATTCATCTCTTCACCCAAAACCACTAGGCTATCACTGCTTTTTAAGTAATTATTACCCTAAATTAATTATTGATATATCGCGGGCAAACACTCGCCTACTTAAACATAAAAAAATCTGTCCGACTCGACTCCAAATAATAAGTAAAATGTATCTACAACTTTTATTTAACAGTTACCTAAGCGCATGTCAGAACTGAATTGTCTACCTTGTATATCTTGCAGTGCTTCTCCAGCAAACCTTAAACAATAAAAAATTCATGTTCCAATTAATAAAAACACAAAACGACATAACGTATTTCATAAACATACATCAAACCGCAGGCTAGCGCTGACAGCGCTCGCGGTTCTAATTTGTTGACACGGTAGCCGCTACGTTAATTATTAACCAAATTATATGAAGGTGCCAGTTAATGATAACGTTAACTGGAATTCATAATAGAAAAGGGGCGCAGCTGTATCTGGAGCATATCCGAGTTATGTCCCGCGCGAGACAGGCGCTGATTAAAAATGCAGCGCTTCAAAACGAGCTAGAATCGGCATCGGCGTCGCTCGCGCACGCTGCCGCCAGTGTTCACTCAAACCTGACTCTGAGAGGTGGCTTACACGTGTCAACTAAAATTTGCTATATCTCGGTCGCGTTATGGTGTAAAATAGACGGTGGTGCCGCTTCCACGTCACGTGTGATATATAAAAATGACCAAGCACCAAATTGTCCTGGGCGAACCAACATCGTAAATCACGCTTTGAAAACTTAATAATTTAATTACAACTGTTAAATCGTGTTTAATGAAAATATCGCGCGTTTAAATTGAATATAAAATCCGATGGGCGAAGCGTTAACAACTCAACATAAAGCCAATTTGCCGACTTTTAAATTGGGTCATTGATGCCGCGAAAAGCTGAAAAGCTCTCTTTATTTTTAAACTTCGGCTTCAGATCGATTGCAGCGCTCGCATTCATAACACTGAAACGTGGCCGGCGAGCGATAGGAATGCAGCAAGTGTCGGTATTTTATTTAGGTGGAAAACACTGCGATATCCGTTCCGGTTCTATTTTCGCGCTATATCGTTTATTACGAGGTCCGCCGCGCCGACATTAGGGCGCGGTGCCCCGCGCGGGAGTCGTTCGGGCCTCTCCACCGCCTGATATTATATTCTGAAGCACGCCCGCCTAGCTTCGCCTCACGTCGGATATTTCAAGTGTTGTTACTAGCACCTATGTTTTAACCTAGTCTTAGGCATAGATCTCGCCCGGTGCAGTCGTCTGCATCATTATTATTTCTCTTGAATACTTTGCGTATATTTTGAAGTTAACTACGTTTGCGTTTGCGAATATCATGGATACTCCTTTTTCATTCTATTTGAATTAGTAAGTATACATTTCATTATTATGGTTTGCATACATTTCTCATATTTTGTGTCTTACACAATTCATTTTGTATAATGATATTCTGTTTAAGGATACCTTTCCGAAACTCCATAATCAATGTAAGAACTGTGTATCATAATTATATTACAATTTATATTTGAATATTTGTAGAACAGTTTTGTATAGCAAGTTAAAGTTTCAATTATTTTCTTATAATAAATATATTAGACCAGTAAAAAATATTAAACGTTTCCACGTGGAAATCTTTTATGAAAAACGTCTATTTTGTTACAAGTGGCTGCTATTGTAGCGTCGAGACAAGCGTCACCGACAAAGGCTTGCCGTGGCAAGAGGGCTAGAACCTTCGTATGCTACCTCTGTGCATAAAAATATTACATAAATCTTGTAATTAACATAATAACCAAAAAGTACTTAACACAAAATAATAAACATGTACATGCACTATCAAAATTAAACTAGTAACGTATCAGTGTTGCACGTTTTTTACCCTACACATAAGCTATCCATTAAAATAATAACCTCCTCTAGAAATAGAATCGGTTTCCAAAACACTGCTGCACTCAATTAGTAAATTGTTGATTACCGTTCCTAAATTTCGCAGCTATGCACATCAAACAGAAATAAATCTCGACTCGTTACACATTCGTATTTTTTATGATGTGCCGTTTTGTCTGTATACCGGTGACCCATTTTTGAAATGTAACCTAAGAGTTTGCGTTTATTACCATTGTAACAGCATAATTATGTGACCACCGAGAAATCAATTTTTAAGATCAAGCCTCATTTGGCATCATCGTGGAGGAAAACATCGAGAGAGAATGTGTACACAAGAGAGTTCTCCAGAACGTTGTGTAAACCGAGGGAAGTTTGTCAACCCGCACTTGGCAGGCATGCTACACTGTGGCCTTAACCCCTCTCATTCTGGGTTTCTGGGTATTTTCAACGATGATACAGTAAAAGATTGGATGACGATTCTGCAATATTAATACGACCAACGTTTATGGATACGGAAAATTATTTTTAATTTTATTTCATAAAGCATTTATACACACTGTCCTAATGACGGCATGTCATAATGATCTACTAGAACAGTGACATACAAAGGGGTAGAAACGGTAGTCCGCTATCACTGCCCACCATTTATAATTATATTCTTGTTAACATTGATATAATTACTAGTAGAAATCCATGAATTACATAAAGAAAAATTGTATTAATCTGATATTATGTCTATTACTAATATTATGTATAAATGCTTAATACCTTGTAAATGTTCGAATGGCTTACTTCAATTTGAACCATATAAAGGCCACATACAAGAAAATGTGTTTTCATCGGGTGCTTATGAAATAATGAAAGCGGCAAAACGCTAGCAGCGCTACTATTTGACTCTGCGACAGTGTTGTTAACTGTGAGCACTCGGCCTATTAAGGGGCCTTTTTTGAAAAGCCTCGCTATAGGCATTCATTAGCGCTCTTACCGCGGCATTCATTAGTAGTTGTAGCGTGCGTCGAGCGTTATCCTCTTATTGTTTTTACCTTGTTTTAAAATAAAAAAATCATTTGATTGATTACACTTACCTATTCAAAGATAAGTTATTTTCATAATAATCTAAATAACAATATAAATAAATAAATACAAATAGCTGCGTGCAACAGCACCCCAGCCGCACCAATTTCTGTCGCTATGGCATATTTCTTGGAAAAAATATTGTTTTCAATTGTAAGATTTGATATGACTGCCGCAGATTAATCTCTTTCTTTACATCTGAATATTATCTTCAAACGAAAAGCTTTTTCAATCTATTACGATAATAAATTGATTTTTGACGCCGTTGGAAATCAGCGTCGACAAGATAAAATTTTGTTTAGTAGAAACACAAATAGGTACATTGTATAGTACTCATTGTTTAAAGCTAACTAGTTTTGTTTTAAATATTAAAAGCTTAGACGACGAAAATTGCAAAGTGAAAATACATATTTGGCAACCACCATCCAAAATATCTCAGGCGGAATAAATATCTCATTTAGTGGATGAAGACTAGATCCATTTCCCAAACGCTCCACCGGTGCGCTTTGCCGAAGATTTGCGAACTATCGATTATACATACATTCCTATTTTCTATCTTCTACGGCAACACACTAGCTAACAACAGCATATGATTCATTTGACCTCTCTTTAGTCGACTGATGGTCGCCCTTTTCTTTTTTTCGCCCAATCTTCATTAATTACACGATTTGTATCGCAAATATATCTTATTACTTAAAAAATAGCTCTTGTTTTACCTGTTTAGAAATAACATTCCTTAGCAGTTTTCTTAAAATTGGAAATATCATCTACATTTTTTTACCATAATTCAATTTGCTTACTTATCAAATTGATACAAAAATGTATTGTCACGTAATGAAAATGGATGGCTACTTATCTTTAGTCTCACGTTAATAAACATCCGCCGATCATTCCGTGATTTACATTTGTTCGCCATTATAGTCTAATTGACATTAGCTGTTTGCTTTGTTACAGGATTATAGTGTTCGGTAGTCAATGTGTTAAGGCGGCGGTTACACGGCATGAGCGGAGAGGAGGCGGCGGCGAGCGGTATCCGCGGCTGGGGCTGTACTCCGACCGGGGAGCCGCCGCCCGCAGCGGTCTCTTCGGATGAGCACACGAATACTAATTCAGAATGCTTACCTCCCGCGCTCAAACGAGGCTGGAGAAGAACAACCCTTTATGGAATCCTCTTGTTCCTTTTGCTGCTCGTTTGTCTCAATATCGCATTAACGCTATGGATTATAAGCGCCCTGAGATTAAGTATGGTAGGTGATGTAGGTTTTTCATACCTGGATGATATAAAATATATGTACATGTGACACTAATTGTATGTATAGTGAGCGTCACATATACGTTTTATCTCACTATGTTGTAACTATGTAGTTGTGTTGTCGCTTACACGTGCAAACAGAAATTAATTTAATGAAGACAAATACCTATTTACTTACGCGTTATAAAATTTTCTATAACGAACAAACAAATTATTTACTATCTTGTTTTGTTTTTATCCATATTGTCTTTTGTTTCTATGTATCTATGGTGTTTTCTTTGAAGGCTGGTATCGGTCCTATAAAGATCGTAAAAGATGGCATCCAACTGGAAGGACAGGCGTGGCTGGTGGACAACCTAGTCGCCTCCACAATAATGTCGCAGTTCGCTCGTCCTATCACTCTGCACTCGTACCGCAATTTCACTATACTTGTTACTGAACCCGGTCG
This sequence comes from Myscelus amystis hages, assembly GCA_018244895.1. NCBI lineage: Eukaryota > Metazoa > Arthropoda > Insecta > Lepidoptera > Hesperiidae > Myscelus > Myscelus amystis. The sequence continues at coordinate 8,220 of DWQT01000199.1, read as the reverse complement.
CACGGAGTACTCGAAAATGTTAATAAGTTAGTATGTTACAATATTTTGGTAGGTATATCAAATTATTTTTCAATGGCCGTTAAATTTTATATATCATCGGAGAAATATTTTGATTCCATGTGTTTTATGTTTGCTTTAAATAACGCTGTTGAGCTTATTGTCAACTGAAGTTACGACATAGCTCTTGAAATGACTTAAATTATGTTCGTTTCTTAAGCAACTCGTGTTCGCCTGTAAAAGAAGCAGCGAGTACGTAATGCTACTGATAAGTAGTTCTGCTTTATTTGTAATATTCCAGATCAATTGTTCCGAAGGTAGAAACGCTAACACGAGACTTGTTAAAATCTAGTGATCTAGCAAAGCATGCAACTGGTCCAGGTGGCCTAAATGCAAGACTATCGCTTTATATACACTCGTATGAAAACACGATTTTCATGATTGTTGTATCAAAAACACATTCCATAAAATAAAATGTGCCCGGTCAAGGTTTCTGTTTGCTCTCTTCACAGAGCGCGACAGCATAGAATGCAGCGGACGAACATTTCAAATTCATGATTCCCGGGGGAACGACGTGTTCCACGCGTCGCGCGAAGAAGTACGGATTTTTTCAGAAAGCCTCGCAGTAGATGGTGCCGGTGGCCTCGTGGTGCGGGGCGCGGTGCAGAGCCCGTCTGTGCGAGCCCCGCCCGGATACGACCTGCAGTGAGTGCCACATAGATGTATTAGATGTTAGTCAATCGGTTCTGGCTTGCGTTTCTATAACAAGCGTTTGCTTCGTATCTCGCAAGTTAAATATAGCTTCGTAGTTGAAGCGGAAATGTTTACATTAAATTGTACTAATATGTTGTCCACCAACTACGACATGCACAAACTACTTCAACACTATGTATGCATATTTTCAATACTTTATCTGCACAACGATAATGACCGTAAAAAAATTATAATGCTTACTAAAATAAAACATTTTTGTCTTTTTATTTTTATTATCTGTGCTTTAAGCAATTATTTAGCCAGTTCGAAATATATAGTATTGCTATGTGGAATTTGGTCTATACTTGACGGTACTTTACGGCCAAAGAAAATATTTAAGGAGCTTTTAGTGTACGTATCTGCTCACTTTACGAGAGGCCAACTCACGCGATGCGATGCAAAACACAACACACTCGTACATGGTATAGCAGTTACTGTTTAAAAAATAGAATTGCTTGGCTTGTAACATAAATATCAAAAGTTATAATTTGAACTGTTACAATTATTCTCGAATACAATATACAAATAAGGTACGAGTATGTGGTAAGGGATCGTAAGCGATATTTAAAACACTGTCATAATTTCTTGTATTATAATTTTTATTTATTGGTTAGGATTTAGTTTAATTAATTAATGGCTACCTAACTAGATATATGTAAATTATATTTATTTTATCTAAGATCATCATATTTGTGGAGCTTGTAATATTAGTTGTTAATAAATACATACATTTTGTGTATATTAAAAAAACATTGTAAACATATGGTCTTATGCTTTGTTATGATTAGCGGCTGTAGCAATAGTCACATTGCCATTTTAAGTGAAATGTTAAACTTAATATATTTTCAGGCTCGAGTCATTGACGAGACGTCTCGACATACGAGCGCCGCAGTCCATTCAGCTGGAAAGTAGAGCCGGAGGCATTGACATTACATCGCATACCAATATAAAACTTGATTCCATTGTTGGTGCTGTAAGTAACTTAATAACACAGTTTTAAAACTTTATTAAAGTTAGGATTACGATCTGGATATTAACAATGTACTTCAGTTTTACATATTGTGTTGTGCGAATTCAATTATACGTTACATTCTCGTACGTAGGCACGCGCTAATCTAGGAGAATATTATGCCACGTGGCCGAAATCTTAACATCTAGACTTAACTACGCACTTCAACTAATGTTAAGTTAGTACAAATTTACACTTGTAGTCAATAAAAAAATCAATTAAAACAACACGGAAAACTGATGAAATTCATGTAACACGCCGTGTTCCCATCGGCCTCTTCATTGCCCTCTTTGCACAATGCAGTTCATGTTTTACTTTTCAGATAAAAATCGATGCACCAAACATAATCATCAACAACTTAAAAGAAGCCCCTGTGTTAGAAGAGAACCAACAAAGGAACACCAGGGGAAAGAAAGTGTATCAACTATGCGCGTGCGCAACCGGAAAGCTGTTTCTCGCAGCGCCCGACGCTACTTGCGCTGTTCAACATAACGACAAAGAATTATGCCGATGACGAAACAAAGCATATCAACTACTTAGTATTCAAACTGAATATTTATTATATATTATTAGCATTTTCTCACTTAATGTTACATATCTAAGACTTCCTATTTATATATTAAGTGTATGGTCGTCATAAAAAAATCAAACACATGTATGTACATAGATGACCACAAAAAGTAACCAATATAACGTTGTAATATTGAAGATGATATTTATGAGGAATTGCGATGAATCGTTTTAAAACGTGTATTAACTTCGCACTAGGAATTAGGGGTGCAGGGCGTGCTCAATTTCGCCCAACTTTTAATAATAGAAAAGGAACAACGAAAATATTTATGTTCTCAATGTGTGACGAATAGAACTGATTGTATATCTAGAGAAATATGGAATAGACAAGTAAGAACTAGACGTAGTCTTATCACAGGATAATAATAAAAATATTTCTAAATTAATTTGAGAGAAATTTGCACCACGCACAATTTATATTTTAGTACACAAAGGTGATGAATATAATATACTTATTAAATTATTATTCCTGTATCCATATTGTTTTCATTTATACCCTGTTGGTTATAATGTTAAATGGTGAAAACCTGAGTGATCGAAATATTGCAGGTACCTCTATATAAAACCTAATACAGAACATAGACGCATAAAGCTTTGAACAAATGTAATTGTAATTTGTCTCATTTAATATAAACAATTTAATGTTGATTAATCGCGGAAGAAAAGCGCAACCTGCTAATGTCCTCCCGCTGGCCGCAGTGCACGCGTAATTACACGACGCGCCGCCGCCGCCGCCGCCGCGACGCGGTTAGCGGCCAGGCCGAGGGCCGCTTGATTGATTACTTTCTCCCCGTTGTACATTAGAAAAATAAATCCGACAGCTATCTTCCTATCGTTTCCATCCACTTAAATTAAACTCTATGCAAAAATATTCGACTAGCTGGTGCTAGATAGCTTTGCCTGCGCGAAAACTAAAAAACATCTCATACACCCTCTCTTTCTCAATCTGGCCCTCAAACTCTCATACACTCAAGTCACCAAGCTAGCCTTTATGTTTATTGTTACCAAAAAGTTAACACATACATATAATGCTAGCTTCAAAATTGCCGGTTTGACGACAAACTTTCAACCTTCATTTATACCCAAATTAAAAACTATTTTGTATATCCCTATGGATATAGTATTATCCGAAAAACATATCTTCACAGAACCTTCCATCATAAAATAAATACATAGCCTGGCCTAATTTCTTATTTTTAGCTTCACTAGTTTAGGCTCTGATGTGATAAATCAGTTAGTGTTGTCTTTTATAAAAGTCGATGTAATATAAATAGAAGATAGTACTGAACTTTAACAAATAAAAAATTCGACATTAACCATGTTACGAGAATATTAGGTACATAATTCAGATATTTGTTTACTTTTAAACCCTTAGGTACTATTAATTGACAAGTTAGATAAAAAATGTCCCTCAACCTGCTATCTAAAACAGCGTCTGAATAAAAACATACTTCCAACAGAAGTTCTATTTGTCTTACACGAAACGAGCTGTGAATATTTGTTTCAGTACACTTTTTCCTTACGACTCTATAAACAAAGACGATCAACAATAAAATGTTTGAACATTTTGATTCGCGTTCGCCGACGAATTATGAACCTTTGACGGCGACATATATGTATTGGTAACATGCATACACAAACAATTTTATGTATATTATTTCATGTCACAAAAATAGCGTTCATGTATCGGTTCATGTCAGCGTCATACAGAACGGTTATCTAAAATACATAGCGTATTAGCGACTACTATATTAACGCGTGAATCGCGAGATTCACTGACGTATAGGACTATGCTCTATTAATGTATTTTGTGCTACTTGTTATATTCCTTTTCTGGAAAAGATGAAACTTTAAAGTAAGTCATTAAAACATTAGCGAGTTTGGTCTACTAAACCTTTTTTAAAACAAGAGAGACAATCTCAAGTCACGCGACGGTACACGTAGGGTTGCTACTTGGAAAATGTATACGATCATGTTCTTGCAACACCAAAATTGCAGCGTAACAGGACTAGGGTTTGCATCCTACCGATACGTGTCCCTCATATTATATTTAATTTTTGTTGATTGAAATGTTTTCTAAATATTACAGCAGCCTCAGACGCACTTAAATATCTATTATCATTCACATCAAATCCTGTGAAATCAAAATGTATTTCCTTAGGTTTGTTTATTTAGAAAGTTAGCTGCCAACGCTTAGCCCTGCACAGGGCATCCTTAGGTACAAAAGTGTCCGGTAGCCCCGAGTTCAACGACTTGTCCACATTATGTAGATGAGGCCGCAGGTGCTCGTTATGTGGCCTCCGCACCACGCTGTATAAAAAGTCCGCCGAACCAAACGACCCACACTACTTCTACATGATACTGCATCCGTTGTTTACATTCAATTCATGTCCTATTGCATCCCATATCAATATTATCTACATGTTTTAGATAGAACTCAGTACTGCTATCTACATAACATAAACTAAAACAACCTAAATATTCTAAGCCCCCAAGTTTCATATTTCATTACGCACACTACATATTTACTGCAGTAATAATCTTTAAATTTCGAATTAAATTTGAACACATTTATTACTAATAAATTTTGGAAAATTTTCACATAATTCAAAGGAAGGTCGGTAATGTGTGAAACTGTAAATATCAATTTCGTTATAAATGGGAACATTTTGGTGTGCGCGAATGACAAATACGTCTATTAGCGCCACCTGCCTGCGATACCTGACAACAAGTAGCATTCGTGTAATACTGCTCCTGTTAATTTATAACGATAGACTATAATGTAGTTTTTATAGTAGTATATTCTACTTTCATAACTTTTCGATAACAGTAATCAATCTTATTTGATTATTTAAGTACTAGTAATTATTAAAGTCATCCGAGCAATTTTCAACAGATTGATAAAAAAAGGTTGTTTATTATATAATAGTTTTTACTTTTGAACTTTATTTTAATACAAATTGCATTGCATAATTATTTCTATATACTTAATCATTAAAATACCAGATAACGTACACACGTAACAAACATATGTATGTTTCATTTTTTACCTGTAACCTCGGAGCGCTCTCACCTGCTGTTTAATCATAATCACGCTCTACGTAACAATCTCACCGCGGGACCCAAATGAAGAAAAAATGACGAAAGAATTATTTTTTCTTGTTATCACCGTCAGGGACCCCTTTTCATTCACTTTGAATTTCTTATATGTCACGTGTTGAGGATAATTATAATACTGCAAGAAATGGAACATATCGATATCATTAACTATAAAACTCCAAGATTTTACCCGCCGCAATGAGAATATGAATGGGTACATTTATCTGATTTAATAAAAAATGTATGCAGTTCTTAAGTACAATTTAAAAAGAATGCTAATTTTCCCTAAACCCAAGTAATCATGTAAACAAACAAACTTAATTTGAGTATCATTAAGACTACCCAAAGTGTCAAAGAAAATCGAGTTTTTCTTGTAAATTCCACGAACAATCAGTCTTACTTAGTAAAGTAACTTTGTAAATTTTGCTTGTAAAATTTCTTCTAAAAATGGTTATGATGAAGATAAACGCAATATCATATTTTCTAGCCGTAATACAGAAATTATTGATAGTGTTACACGCATCACGTTGTATCAAATACTCGAGTATGTTTTACTCTGACCTGCCAGCCATCCAAAAATGTGATTAAGATTCTTGGCTGAAATTACAGATCAATCGTCATTCAATAAACTTTACAAGATGTATCAAAAGGATATGAACTTATTGCTGTACTCGTATTTATTGTAATGTTCGTTGTATCAGTGTGCTTTCGACACAAACGAATGGCGCGAAGTTTCCCGCGAAAGGTGCTACGAATGTTCCACGTGCAACGTTCACGTACTGTAATAACATTTACACAAGGGAAATTCAAACATCGAACTATTTGCGCATTTGCCCCAAAATGGAATTTCTTTGTGATCTTTTATACAAACGATAAATATTTCACCAACGATGTGACAAAGAGAACATTTTATGGGAACATTTAATATTGAACTCATTCTTATGTCCCTATTCCTACTCGCTAGTGCGTCCTTAGATGCAAACATCGCGATATTACTTCGTGTCTATATCTAAAATAACAATATATGACACATAATGTATGTATAATCATTAGAATTGTCATAGCTTAATGTTTCTAACTGACCTGGTCAACTAAAAATTCAATGTCATATTTCATCACAACCGTCACACACTGACAACATTGGGACTTTCAAAGTGTGACAAGATACTGGAAATGTAATGGATCTAGTACTACATGGAAATAACAAAACTTGTTTAACAGTGTCTTTAATATTACCTATATACAAAAACGCACTTAAACGTAATGGTAAATGTTTATAGTTATATATTTCTGTATGTGACTTACCTTTTGCCTTCTAAGAAATCGAATCAGCATCTCTACTTGAATTTTGTCACGGCTCTGTTACGTTGAACACTTATTGAAACTGTTCTTAAGTGTTGTCCTTTTATGTAGGTACTCCATAAATGTTTGATAGGGCCATCTCGGGAAATCTCTGTCTCCATTCGCAGAGGGTCTGCAGTCAAATAAAACGGAAATCCCAAATATTATTCCACGACATTTTCCCTGTTCCTTCGATGTAAACTTTTATTTTTATGCTCTTACGTATTCTTATCAGAACAGAAACACACTTTCGTAAAGATTCACTAGCATACTGGCTCAAGTCCCGGACTAAAATTTTTTACCCTTTTTTATCTCTAGCTAGAATATACACGCGACTTCCTAAAGTATTCTTATTTCTAATTCGGAAGAAACATATAATAATCTAATTAATAAGTATGACGTATGTATATTATATACGTACATATGTGTTACCTTAAAGAGTAAGGAAAATCTATCGCAATCACTTAATAAACTTACATTGGTATCAAGATAGAAATGGTAAGGAAAATTATTTTAAAAGCTCAGGCGGATATAACTAAACTGTCATGATTGATCTTACGAGATAATACTATGTATGCACCGCTTGAACAAGCATATAAAAGCTACTAAACTGTGTTGGTTGTGTTCACGAGATCATGTAGGAGACGGGTGGCAAAAATTAAATTTAACTCGCCATATTATGGTCACACTGCTACTGGGAAAAACAAGGTAGCAATGTTGTCGAAACGATTTATTCATTTTCTGAAATACAATAATTTACCCACGTTATACAGAACGCATGTTAGTTTTGTCAATTTAATTTTTTAAATTGCTTTGGAACTGTAGAGTAAAACTGTTCGACAATTTTATTGCTCTCAATTCGTGTAATTGATTTAAAAAAGCAAAGCCAAATCTGTGCGAAATTTTCATTTTATAGCTATTTCTTCCATTTCGTCCTGTTCAATACAATAATCCAATGATCTCCATACATACATACAAACATCAATTTCGCTTTTAAAAGTATTTTCAACTATACTAAAATATTTTTTAGAAACATAAGTAAAACAATAATTGCTACTTACAGTGTAACTTTATCATGAAATAATAGAAGTCTCGGCTGGAGTCTAATGAAACTGTTCGGACAAATTCTATAAGACGGATACGATGTTGTTTTGTCGAACTGAACAAACCCTTCAAATTTGATAGAGCCTAATAATTTTCACTCGTAAATCCAAAGTATCTGTTATTATGAGAATATACTTTAAAAAAATAAAACACCTAAAAGGCTTTTTATTATATTCTAATTTGATACCACTTCTTTTTTCAATAGGCGCGTTTTTGTATGTACTTACTCGTTTAATGGTCCCGCAGTCAGATAGTTTTATAATAATTAGCATTTTATATTCGATGTTATTTTATATAATGAATGTGTTGATATAATCTGTATATTAATTAGACATTATGTATGTAGT
>DWQT01000198.1:0-26803 GCA_018244895.1 Myscelus amystis hages | reverse complement strand
CGAATAAGCAGCTACATACATACATATGTATGTATTTGTAAACAAATTACACGGGACTGGTATTGACACATTAAGCGGTCGCGCGTCCTCATTATCGGATTAGAGTTGTGTTTTTTATTTATTTATAAAAACCGTTAGGTGTTTTTTTCACCTGTTTTTTCTTTTAGTGGACACCACTAGCCTGGAAGGCACATAAAGGCGCGACTTATTTTTTCAGATTCTACGATACTCTTACTCTAAGCAATAATATAACAGATATTTTAGTATCTAAATGAGCCACAGTATCCGAGTGAAACATTTTGAACTTATGCAACACTACAATACTGCCGGTGGGTGTGTCTCGCTGCGTATATCGGTCAACTTTTCGTCAGCTCTGTATAGCGGTCGATTAAGGTTACCAGTTGAAAGAGTCTGAAAGACTCGTTTCTTAAGCCCAGTCTATCTACTGTACCTAAACCACCCGAAGCAATTACTTCAACTTTAACATTCCGTTTTGTGTACAATCGTTTTCAATTTTAAATGAATGACTAGAAATAAATGTCTAGCGAAAAACATGAAATGTACATTTACGGCGGCAAATTTTATTAAATGTTCGTAATTTAATACTTTGATTTTGGTTTGAAAATCTATTAATTGATTTGTAATAGTTTATTTAGTGACAGAAACTAAGATACGGTGATTTCAGAATCACTTTTAAACGGCCATTAACAACAAACTTAAAGAAGCTCGCTTGTTTATTTATAGTTCGTGAATGTTGAAGTAGGCCGCCATCTTGCGAATATTTAAGTGGTCTGTGAAGTTTTGCGTCTCGTTGGCAGAGAAGTTCCTTCAATAAGTCCAATAATGACGATTCCCGAAGACCCATAAAACGCAAACCAATCTCGTAATATTTAAGATGAAGGGTGCTAGTAATTGCCGCTATAAAGTGTGGCGTGCTCCGACTGCGGGTCGCTGATGTTAAATTTTAGTGCCGTCCCAAGTTTTTGGCTATTAGTATCGCCTCGTCTTCATTTATTTTTAAATTCAATTCTGCAAAGTGCCTCAGGCTATTAAAGAGATTAACGATGTTTCGGCGCTCGGCAATCATCGAATGGAAAACAATCGTATTTCCTGGTTTTGTGAATTTAAATTTTGGTAGTTGGTTTATTTTACAGACTTTAATGTTATTTTAAGCTTCCGCTGCCGTACGATTTACAATGATTTATATACAAGCTTTGGTAACTTTATCCGTTATATAAATGCACTCTGTTTTAATCACTTATTCATAGCAATATTAATGATAGATTTTCCTGTAAATGCTGCATATATATTTAAGCTATTTGAACAGGAAATACCCGCTCTAAAATGTACCGCATATTATTGTCAATATAATATGTACCTACATATGTACTCTTAAGATTAAAAAATGTCATCTCAATTTTACCCTTAGTGGGGATGGCAGTAAGTTAATGACATGATAATAAAAAAAAATGAGTATATTTGGTATGGTTTTACATTGGAGACATTTTACTATAAAATATCAGAAAATTATCTAAGACATACATATGTATGTATTTCATATTCTCGTATTATCGTCGTTTAGACATTGATTATAACAAAATAAAAAATATTAAAATTACACTGTTTTTGAATGCGTGTCCGACCAATTTTCAGCTAACTTTTTAGTGTCAAGTTGTACAAAGTAAAATTGAGAATCCAACTTTTCGTGGAATTTTTGCACAAAAATTGCAAAAATGTTTGCACATAATCTTGCACGCGAAATTTTAACGTGCAAAAGAGTACTCGATAACGGTTCATATTTATCGAGAAAATATAAGTGGCGTTTGTAAAATGTTTCCAGATGTTCTCTTTTACGAAATGAACAAAAGTGTTTCAAAAGACTTCACTAAGTTTCAAAGCAAAGCTCGAGGGCGTGAAGCACTTCGTCAAGCCGTTTGAAATTTCTGTTTCCACTTCTGTAGTCTCTTCAAATGCTGTTTTGTTAGGTATATCGCCTTAATGACTGGGGGTAAGTTTACAGCGGTCGATGGTCGTTTCAATGCTTAATAATTTGCAGTCGACTGTATAGTGACTGAAGGTAACTTTATATATTTTGTTGAAATAAATCAAACTTGTACGCTACGAAGTCACCTCAAGACATCATGTGAGCCGAACTTTATGATTTCAGAGAAATCGAGCTTAATTTTTGAGCATCAAAATGCACTCTAAGAGAGGACCAATTAACGAAAGCAGGCTTCTACGAAAAAAATATTAATAATTAAAATAGGAGCCTCATACCAAATACGTAAATATGTACTGCAACGTCATTATTGAAATATAAACATTGAAATCACGAATGTGGATAATTTTAGTGGAAGCTTTTGTAATTATTGCGTACGTGTACCTCAGTTAATGTTTATCTTTACGTAATTGATAAATATTGCTTTATTGATAGTAAATTAATGATGTTATATGTATAATGATTTTGTTGTATCTGGTTATCAACATATTTATATTATAATGCATAATTGACATAAATGCAATTCCTGAGATGGGGTGATTATTGCCCACACGGTACTTTTGTAACTACTCGTATTTTTGTAACCAGTAAAACCACCTTACTTGAAAAATGTTCAATTATTTGGTACTTTTTAAGTCAGCGATAGGTGTATCTTGATCGGCGTTTTCCTTATTTGGAACCAGACAGCCGCGTGTGGAGGGATTGATCCAATTATTCGAAGAAGTGTACTAAATTAAACGAAAGTACTTTTTTTATTTAAATGGATGTCTGGGTAATAATATATTATAAGAATATTACGTAAATGATATACGACCCTAAATGGAGTTAAATATTTATTAAAATGCTTACTCACATGCTTTACAATACTGAAAGCAAAGATACAAAAGCACTTAATCAGTAAATCAATGTGCCAAAACCTTTGAGAAGCAGTGTCATTCTAAGTGCTTCTATTATATGAAACGTACATACAAATGTGAAACCCTTAGAGTACAAGTGTAGATAGTTATGGTGACATCGGTAGTACGAGTAACAAGGGAGGTCCATTGTCGCCCCGGTCACGTCGCGCGGAGGGTTGCCGTGCTGTAAAATTGTACGCAGCTGGCTGAATTCGAGATAGCGGCCCAATTTTATGACCGGGGAAAAAAAAGGCGTTCGCCAACGCAATTATTTGCAAACTAGGTTCCACTGAACTATGTAGAGAAGGTTAAGCTGGTTGTTTTAAAAATTCCATGTATTTGAGTATATTTGTCCATGTGTGGTACAATTTTAATAATAGATGTGATTGAGTAATGAAATTTGATACAAGGATTATTAACGGCTTAATAAACAATCTGCTTCCAAAATGAATATTGCGATATCTTGATTGTTGTACATTAGTAGAAATAGAGTCCTATTCAACTGTACATCATTTAGCTCAATCACAGATACAAATGATTAGGAGATTATAAGAAAGCTGCGGCGTGGCTTTTGAAACAGGTGTATTAACGGCAGTGGGGCACGGTGTAGGGAAGGCTTGTTTTGTTATCTCACCAACGGTTACGGCAAGCTTTGGTTAATGGCGCGGAAAATTCCGCGAGACTCCGCGCCGGGTCGTTCCGAAACTCGGGATTATGCAGCCCACATTATTACGAGTAAAAACTCAATATCGCAGCCGCTGTTATTACATTGACCGTAATAAATGGAAATGAAGTATGGAAGAAGTTAATAAGGAAACGTTCTGTAAAATTGAATAGCAATGTTCTTGAGTAAGAGTCGACTCAACTGTGATAACGTATTTATGTATACGTCTTTAAAGATGGACTTCAGTACAATGGTTTGTATCAGGGATGGCTCGAGCACTCGTTTAAAGCTCGATACTCGCTACACTCAGCATAATCGGCATACTCGGCATATTCGGCATAGTCGCCATACTCGGCATACTCGGCATACTCGGCATACTCGGCATACTCGCCATACTCGGCATGCTCGGCATACTCGGCATACTCGGCATACTCGTCATACTCGTCATACTCGGCATACTCGGCATACTCGGCATACTCGGCATACTCGGTATACTCGGCATACTCGGCATACTCGGCATACTCGGCATACTCGGCATACTCGGCATACTCGGCATACTCGGTATGCGGCATACTCGGCATACTCGGCATACTCGGCATACTCGGCATACTCGGTATACTCGGCATACTCGGCATACTCAGCATACATTATATTTAGGAATAGTGCTTACTATTAAGTGTTATATATTGTGTTAGTTCATTATTTTACTACTTAAGTACTCGTTGACTTAAGATTCAGTATCTATAGGTCATGGAGGATTTTATGCTTTGCGATTCTTCTTAAACATCGTTATAATCGTGATTATCTTCAAATCTGTACTGAACATCAACTGGTCATTTTTTTATACTTACACAATATAGGACACTTCGTATTTTAACATTGGTACAGTACAATGTCGTAAATGAAAATACACGGACGAGAAAACTTAATCTTCATCCGTTGATGGAGACAATGCAACAGCGAGAAGATTTAATCAGATTTTAAATATTCTGAGTCCTCATTACCATTCAAAGACGAAGCAAGAAAAAAATCTATAGCAGACTCTTCGTGTAGATTGAGTGAAGTATGAATTTTGCTTTCCTTAAATTTTTAGTCGGTTGTGACGTATCTGCCTTTGTTATCGTAAGTACTGCGATCGGTCGGGGAAGTTAATTCAGGTGCAATGTTTGCTTAATCTTTTTAAGATTTATTATTAATCGTGAACAATATCCAGGGAAAAGAGACGTTCTTAATTTGAAATTTAAAAATCGACCTCGCAATCCATTTAGGATGTATATAGTCGTAGATACACAACGGTTTTACTGTACATACCTATAACGTAATAATGATAAAGAAATACGGTGCTGTACACTACATAATATAAAAGACGATCGCCTAGCCGCGTCTGTCTGTCTATTATTGCGCATCAATCTCAAGAAGTGCGTAAAGAGTGTTGAAAGAGTTCACCGATGCGTGGGTGATTCCAGGTAATCTTTTTAATTATGGAGGTGGAATCTGTGAATTTATCTCACGCGTACTTGGCTTAAGTATTAATGTTTCTTGTAATGTATGAAAACAGTTCCCAATTAGATATTTTCGTTGGTGTATTATATGTATAAAAAAGCTAGTAACAGCATAGTATGCCTGTCTATGCATGGATGTTAATATATGTTTTTTATCATATTTTAATACAATTGCGTCTAAAGGCAATACTTTTTCAATTATATAGTATCAATGATATCGCAAGCGTTCCGAGCGAGTCTCACTTGAACAAGAGTCTGAATATGTCTACAAGTACGACCCTCCCTACTAGATTATCCAAGTATTCCATTCGTGTGTTACACAATCAGTGGGCGTGGAAAATAGAAAATCTATAATATATAATACATATTTATATAGACGTTCGTTAGTGTGTGGAGCCTTGCTTCGTTTCGACTCACGTCTCGAAAAAGTCTCGGGACGCTTAAAATATACGCGTAGCTCGTCTTCGAGCTTTCCGCAAACACCACGATTGCCTCCGAACGTTGGCCCTGTAAATTAAGTTACCCCACCTGGGACGAACTTTCACATTTCATTTTGAACTTTGGCTCAAATAGCTCAACTACAATTTTTAAATTACATCCCGTATGTCCAGTAAATTGAATTTTCATAGCTTGTGACTCTATTCGTTTTATCATGTAATACAATTATCTCCAATTTTTTAAAACACCTAAATTAGGTACTAGAGACACTAATACAAACTTTTTAAAGCTATCGCTCGCTACTAAATAAACCCATATTTCTTCAAAGAAATTCAAGTTAACAAGCCATTTATATTTTAACTGCTCCTTTTTAGTGCGCGTTTTCTTTAGGTTTCAAAATACGATCGCATGCTAATAAGATCCCGAGCGAGCTTGTGTTACTGAGAAAATGTATTTGTTCAGCATTCTCTGAATTGACTTGCGAGTTTTCTTTGAAAATATCCGAAGGAAAATTTACGAGGGACCGTTAATTGGATGGTAATATATACCTGTCTCGAGAGTGTTTTGAGACCATTATGGATACAGGTATTGTAATGTGATACGTTCAACGTATTAGGAATTTCGCCGCCGGTTATTGTGGTTTGCGGCGGATACTGTATCCGACAACATACAATATAACTTGATAGCCTCATGTATGAATTACAGATAAAAGCGGGTTCATAATAACAGTTGCCACGCGCGTTGTTGGTTTCGCATTAATAATTCAGGTGTTCACGTTAATGTGGCTGAATGTTTTAGATGCTAAACATAATTGTGAATATTGCTAGTGTAATTGCAATATTTTGTTACAGAAAATGATATTAAAGTATCAAATGAAAGTGTACACTTTTGTAATCAGCACATGCCACAAGGTACCACTTGCATTCAAGTCAAGAGTTAATAAGCACCTTCCAGGCAAGCGTGCTAGGTTACACGTTAATTAACATTAGGTGCGCTCGTAGTCATAATGACTACTTCATTGTTCGTGGCCTATATAGCTAGTTTATATCTATGCGACTACTAGACATAAGGTTCGATGCCTCGCTGAAGACCAATTCTGTTTCAAACCTCGCAAGCCGTTTTACTACAATTATCTTTAACGACTTAAATGGTTTTAGCGGTGTTACTTTAATGTTATGTTTTAGAACTCACTAAACCTTTGTTTATGTCATACACTAGCGGTGCCCGCGGCTTCATCCGCGTTTGAATTTAACAAAAAAGTTATTGTTTAAAATTTTAAAATAAAAGTAACCTAATTTATTCCTTGTTACTTCAGCTATCTGGCAGTGAAAGTCCCGTTAAAATGAGTTTAGCCGAAAAAAACAGACAGGCAAAAATTTTAAAAAATGTTATTTCGTTATATATACCGTGTTTACATATACATGCATTTAGTAAAAAGTGGTTATTTTAATATTACAATCAGACACTCCAATTTTATTTATTAGTATAGATATAAAGTGGAGTGCATATTGTGAAGAGAATGATCAATGTAAAGAAGCATGTCACTTCTATCATGTAATAAAGGATAGAAATATGTGGTGTTTCGTTTTCTCTTCCCTAGCGGTTAGGGTCTTGGCGATGGTGTGATAACAATAACACAGCTAATATAAATGTAGGTGTATCGGTTTAATAAATGCATGAATAAAAGTGTTGCGAGCCAAATTGTAAACTGGAGCTTTACGACACTCCCCATTGATAGTGTTAATTGATTTCGTTGTTCGGTATCCGATATGGCATCGTAGTGATTCGAGAGTGAATTGTCAATTTGGCCGCAGCGAGGCTGCATTTACATTTGTTGTTCATGTTAATAGAGTCCGTTGTGGCCAAATTGCCAATACAATTCGTGACGACACGATATGCATGGTATTGGATATCCGAAGTACGTCCACTCATTAACTAAATTGGGTATGCAGTAATTAGCGTGATGAATAGGGGAACTCGCCTTATAAGAGTCATTATGGTGCTTAACAAACTTTGTCTTGCTATAACCATAGATAGCTTAGTTCAAAGATAATGAATATACGTCGACTGATATTCCTTCGATGGTGAACAAAAATATTGAGTGCTTAATTTCACGATTTGTGTAGCACTGTCTCTGCACGAAATATCTTACATTCCTGTTAGCTTTTAGTCATCGATAAAATTGAACTGAGTTTTTACATTATCTACTTGAATTACAACAAACAGTACGTATAAAAGATATTGGAATATATGTACGTATGAAGTACATAACATAAAATCACGAAAAACACAAAATATATAGCTATTTAGTTACCGAAAACGGCACTGGCCCGCTATTTCGGTTCGACCTGGACACGAGCCGTTCTATTTTGATATTCAGATTTGGATCCAGACATATTGGACTTCAGCTCAATAATGCGTCTGTAAATAAATATATACCGTCAGGAATACAAATAACATTGTTGTATAGAAATAACATAAGTCTCGAGATCAAGATATACGGGCGCCGGGGACCATTTAAGATCAAACGGAAGCGCGTTTTTCGCGCGTCTTTTCTAAACCGTGAAAAGAACATTGCGTGTTATGTATTACAACTTTTGTAAATATATAAATTATCACGTAACATTTGTGTCGTACAGACGTGACGGAGAGCACACAATACCGCGGTTCACGCGTAATGGCCGACATCTCTGATTTATACTCATTTCTTTTATGTTCTATCTACGTAATGACTATCTTTATGGAACGCTTCGTTTATGGCGGTCACGAGTTGGCGCGAACTGTTTTTGCTTGCTACAATAATAAACAATGAAAATTTTATTACAACAGCATTAAGTTTTTCTTATTGTTTGTTTGACAAATATGTAAAAGCATAAGGTCTATTGCGTACACACAAGTATATGTGTATGTACATATATGTGTAAAAAATTGAACATATATTTACTCCTTATAATGTCAAAATTATTGCTGTACCAGAAGCAAATAATATAATATAATTTCTTAGAGAATTATTAACATGGAATTTTCAGGATTGTAATCAAAAATGCCCAAAAGAATGTAAGAACAAGAGATTCATATACATTTTAATGCATCGGGTTAAATGCTTTTATTATATACGTTGAATACAAAGAATTTTGTGCTCAGAAAAAGAATAAGATTTTATTAAAAATAATTAAAACAGTACAGCTTTTGGCACATGACTACTAAATCGTGAAGACATCTGCCCGCCATCTTGATTTTGTACGTACGGTTGGACCGTTAAGGCCCCGTTCTAAAAAGTAATCATTAACAATGATTAACAAATAATATATTATTTAATTTTTATTGCTAAATATCTCCTTCTATCCTGAAGGCAATTAAAAACGATATCTCTCATTCCGTAACACACCTTGCTGTAATGCAATGCAACTTATTATAAAATTTTACTTGCAATTCTGTTAGTCTAATATACCTGTAACAAAATTCTGAAAGAATGACAATCGTTGATATGATTTACGATCAAATTTAGGGTGTCATTGTGAAGCATTAAGATATAATATAAACCCCTTTTTTGTACTGTATTTTATAATATCTTGTGGTATTTCTTGACCTTGTTTATTATATTGCAATAGTAATCACTTTATTGTTATGATAAGCATTAGATTACCATTAAAAAAAGGTGCTCTAAAATGTCTGCGGATCTATGACCGAGTCAGAATGTCTATCTATGAATGTCCAGTGTTGCTGGGTCTACGATGTAATATCACAAACGTACATTTAGACTGTATTATAATTCAGTATCAAGTATAACAATCTGTAAATAGAAGCCTTAAATACATTTTGTATGCGCAGCCTTAACACTGATTTACATTTCAAGGAGCCGATCACTCGAAAATAGCAATTTATTGTCACTCCGTATTTACTCCGTCTCACTAAGCAATCAATTTGAAACGTATTTAACGCTGCTGTGATTACATTTTTGTGATAACAAATTGTGATATCAAAGACGCTAAAATACGTAGTACATTTTTATTTCTTGGAAAATGGTTATTCATTATATTACAGCTTTGATTGAAACTAAATATTATAGACGATCTATGAACCATATGTGATCAAAGTTAGCATTTTATTTGAATTGTCTTTGATAGAAAGTACGAGTATGTTCGCGACTGTCTTGTAAAACTCTGCGAATCAAATTCAAATCAAATTAAAAATGTTAATTTATCTTGTTCGATCAACTAACATTTTACAAGTTGAAAGTTAATTGAAAATGTTCAAAATAAAACTTGCAAAAGGTAATTTCGGTCGGAGGTGTTTCAATAATCTATTGTGTAATATATCTCAGAACCTTGTTTTCCTCAAGGCTGTGACCAGGCGGAAGCCTACTCGTACTTATTATCTTTACGGAAGAATTCTCCCGGGGCGGATAATGGGGCCAGCTAGTTTATTTTTGTGTTGCTACCATTACGTTAAGATAACACAGGCGAAAATATTTTTATTACAGTATTATTGTTGCTATCGAAAAAGTATTCTCAGACGTCACGAAAGCTTAAAATCTGATATATTCAAATGAAAATCTAATATATTATGTTAACTTATATTGACTGTATTTATGCTACCCCGTTTTACTTTGGTTATTTTAACTTTGAATCAAACCGAATTTTATAAATTTTTTACACATTATCCAGTTCTGAAATTCATTTTCAGCGACTCGCGTGTTTAACACTGTAATATTGGTTTTCATAGCTTTTATATAGGCACATTAATAAATATACATTTAGCTGAAATTGTACATAAAAGTTAAGGGTACATGTAGGGATACAATGAGGACAGCCGTAAGGATACACAAAAGTAATAAAAACCAATAGTAATCTTAACGCTTAATGTTGAAAATATAAGATGGAGTTAGTACTCGTAAAACAAAATTTTATTAAACTGCAAACGGCATCTAAAGTTCTCATTTTAAATCAAATCGTGAACATTACTTGGTGGGTTATAAAATTGTAGTATTAAGAAAGGAATCCTTTAACGTCACGCCATAAAAGAGAGGACAATATCTTCGGATACACATGACGTCATAAAGAGCGGGAGCGCGACTTTGTAATGTGACGATCCATTTATATGGTGAAACGCGTATTTTATGTGAAAAGGCTATACGCTAAATAACATATGGTTATATAATGAAAAATCGTCTGCTTCAAAGGAATATAGAAATATATAATCTTTACGTAGTTATTGTGAAGTTAATGACAACATGCATAGTTTATATTACAAACATTTTTTTTTAAACCAAACTAAAAGTTAATTCACTTTTTATTTTTGTTCCCTTTAATTATAACATTATTAAATCAAAAGAAACGTTGAATTGATTTCTTTGTTAGCACATAATATGAAGACTTAATTTGTGATTTTTCGAGATAGTGGGCAAGAGACATTGATATTAAATCTTTATAATTTTTTGAAGTATTTGTGAAGAAGTCATGAATACTTAAATAAGATTATACGTATTGGTATATGCGATATATTTCGCAATGTATTGCTTTACAAACAATTTCAACCAGTAACTACACGAATGATGTAACATCAGCCTCATTATATCCACGCCTAACTCTACTATCGTGCTTAAGAAAGGGATTAGGCGCTAGTTAATAACGAAGGAAGCCCTTTATCACGGAGTTCATACTTCGTTACACTTCAAGCTTGTGGAGTAAATGCGAGTCTAAATTAAATAACTTAATTGTACCTATTTCTTCTTAGGTAGGCTCAGGAGAACCGTTTTATGTTGAAACGCTGTTATATACGGCTAAACATAAAAGTACACTTAAATTTTCATGTGCATTGTGTACATAATATATTCCATAAGATTTGTAAATATATGTATATTGGTAGAATACTTTCGTGAATAATTTGCGATTTTCAATTTCATTCAAACTAAATTATATTCATAAACATTAACCATCTACTAACATGCGACTAAACTACTAAAAGAAATGGCCACCGTTATGCTTGGCGTGATTAGTACATTTCTATACATTTATTTTTAGTCGTTAGGCGTTTATCGGTTTGTGCCGCGCGAAAATTCGCCGCATCGAATGTCCAGTGGCCTGGCGGTTAGCGACCGCTAAACATGTAATGTGTACATAATTGCTATAATGTTTAATTTTTATTGAATAACATATACGTTGACAAACTAACGTACGTCATCGATATACGGCTCACACTTGAGATTCGAGCGATCGAGGCGGTAGTTAATAACGATTTATGGAGCCCTTTTGTTCCTCGTCCTTATCTCCATCGTGTGCTGTTCACGGTTGATTTATTGCCTCGCGGTGTCAGCGGCCGACAGAAAGAACGCGCCGCCCTCGCGTCGAACGCTCAAAGGGGTTGATATTATAAGTTAACGGCCATACAATGTTCAGTGTTCTTATGATAAATGAGCTTATAACAATGTTGCCTCTTATATACTGTTTTGGGACCTTCAAACATGTTACACTTATATCAGTATTCCCCTTTTTATTTACTCAATGCGAATTTTCCATTTTTATATTCGCTTAAGTTTTTTCGTTATGAAATGCATATTACTTTTATAAATACGAAAGTTAGACGCCGTGGCAAGGGTAGATGTAGGCTACCTTTTTATTTCAACTGTCTCCGCAAAGTTTATACTTAGTTATAATACCTATCTATGAAAATCTGAATTTCAGAACGTAACGCGAAAACCTACGGATCACGCACACAAGGATTTCAGAGCTTCATAACATTTGCTGTGTCCCGCGGCAGTGTTACGCGCGTAGATTGCAATTATGTGGGAATATTGGTATACAAAATAACCTATGTTCATTGCAAGGCTTCAAATCATCCCGATACCCAATTTCATTACAATCAGCGAAGTGGTTCAGCCGTGAAAGCGTAACAACAAACGGACAGGCAGAGTTACTTTTCAATTTATAATATAAGCATGGATTAAGTTAAGTTTCTTCGTCGAAAATAGTATTATTATTCAAAACTATTATATATTAAATACTGTTGTAGTTTTATTGAACCGCATCGCAACAATGTCTAGCTCGATTTACAAACATTGCTTTAGAAACAAATATCTCTATTAAACTTAGCCAAATCCATACAAAAGTTCCTACACAGATCTAAGTGAATTTCCAAAACAAACTCAATTTAGGCTAAACCTATATAAGACAAGTTCAAAACGAAACGGAAATTCTCTTCTCATACTTCTTTCTAGCTTCTTGACTTATTCAAGAGCTTTCTATAGTATGTCTTTAAAAGTTATGATACGTAAAGTGCTTTAGAAAAAGTGTTTTGCTTACGAATAGTGTTTTGCTTAGAATATTATCGTACTCGTATTTATAAGCTGGAGGTTTCAACCTTGGAAAATACGTGTTTATGACTTAATAGCCTCTAATTGTTTTTATGTTGCTTAAAAGCTTTACACATGGTTCAACTGTTATCTGATAATGACAAATGGGCTTGTATAGTACGAAAACGTTTGTGATTTTCTATTTGTACATATTTGTGTGTTAATGAGAGGGTTTAAGGTCATACTCTACCACGGTCCGTGAGCCAGCTAAGACTGCACACGCCCTGGACAACGTTCCGGCGACTAATATGAGTAGATTCCTAACGGTGTTTTTCTTTACCGTTACATCAAATAATATTAAATTTAAGCTGTAAATTTCGAATTATTGTGTAGTTAGGAGATATGACTACATATACATACTCGTATATTGTGTATAAAATAAATAGCTTATTCAATTTCAAGTTTATTCCTGGTTCACCTACTTAAACACGTCCGACAAACCTATCGCTGTTGTTAAGTAGCTGTATCATCTGTTGAATTTGAAGGATCCTTTGATAATACGAGTATCTTAGGCAGAGGCGTTACATTTTAATCTTTAGTGATAGCAATAAATCTTTGAGGGTTCCTGAGATTGAACGTAAAATGTGAAAAAATCGGTTCGGTCCTGGAATATAGCAACTTTGGTAAAGTCGTGGTGTATTTCGATAATGTAATCTCCGAGCTCATCAGATTGCGGTCCTAGACTGACGGTGCTTACTGGGAAATCCACCCTCAATCCTCACAAGGGCACCTGCTTATCGGTATTATTTTCTAAAGACGCGAGAAAAAAGCCGATATTATCAACTTATGTTGCCACAGTCGCCGGGAGTTACCTAGGCGACGAATAGGGTCATTCGTTTCTGTTTCTCGGTACAGGTAATGATGCCTCAATGATACTTGTGTATAATTTTTATTTAATCGATATGTTGCTTATAATAAACTAGCTGTTCCCGCAAACTTTGCTTTGCCATATAAATGATTTTGTCGTTGTCGCAATATTTTTTATTTCTGCTGTTCTCCTATTCATCTTAGCGTGATGTTATATAGCCTATAGCCTTCCTTGATAAATGAGCTATCTAACACTGAAAGAATATTACAAATTGGACTAAGATTTCCGAGATTAGCGCGTTCAAACAATAAAACTATCAAACAACCAAACAATCAAACAAACTCTTCAGCTTTATATATTAGTGCTTGATCTATCTATCTATCCATATGATATGTTTATAATTAATATGGTCAGCTTTTGCATCTGGCACGCTAGCCTGTGTATAAATAAATATAAAGTTTAGATGTTTTTTGTAGAAGTTCTAAATTTGACAATTCCGCAACTGACGGCGCAGCGTACGCGCGGCACTGGCGGGCTCGCAGTCGTGTACAAATGACAAGCGGTAAGAGACGGCAGCCTAATACAATTTGTTCCGACGACGGGAGATACATCACACAACATAACACGTAACTCGTACGAGATAATAAAGGCCGAAATAAATCATACGTAGGTATTATATTTAAATACTTTTTCCGATATGCTGAAACGTGAAAATGTTTATGTGTCGGTGTCATGTTTTATTATTATTTAATAATTTAGTACACTGGATAATTTACAGAAACAAACATATTAATTAGTAGTGCTATTTATATCCAGGCAGTCTAGCGCATTTTAGTAACTATCGTAGAAGAGATTGACCCTAAGAGAACGAATCATTTTATGAAAACCACGTTCTTACGATGTTTCGGTATACTGTGTGTGTGAATTTTTAAATTAATCAAAACTCAATCAGTTTCTTTATAGCGGAGAAAAGTGTGCGTTTTTAGTGTTAGAACCAAATGTGTGTAATGATGTATGTGTAATGTGTGTGTGTGTAATGATAATGTGTGTGTAATGAGTATTATTACGTCATGTATACCTACGGCAAAAATGTCTTATTAAATATATACCTATGTATGTACGAGTATATTAGAGACACTTTAATTGTATAAAGAACGTGATAATATTTTGCTACTTTTTTATGTCTAACTTTTTCATCACTCATAATGTTATACGTTTTATATTCGTTTGCAAAATTTAATATCATCTCGACATTGTGATATCGGTATTTTTATTGTATAAACGACGAACTTCATAACTGCGTGCGTAACAAATTTTGTCGTTTTAACGTAGACTCCGGGCAATACATCACAAGTAAACGCACGGAGATAACAATGTGTAACAAAGGACAAGATAAATTACAACATTACATTTAAATGTACTCCCTGCGCTTGTGATGGAAGCGTCACTTTCAAAACTTAATTTCATGTGAATGATGAAGTATTTTTTACATATATGCATGTACATATATATACGTTCACTCCTACAGTACTGTCCGAAGGGATAGGCAGAGACCAAGATTTCTACTGGCCACGTTCTACGTTACTAAATTCCTCATTACTGTTGACCTAGCTTTCATTAAGTACGTATTCCGTTTGTTTGAAGTACGGACGCCTAGGCAATCCTTTTCAGATTCTACTAATCACACTCGCCTTAAAAATATATTTCGTTAGTTTTGCCATCGTTCAAATTTTCTTCAAGCCAAACCATTAAGTGTCACAGTAAACCAACACTCCTCTATGCAACACCAAAGTTACCATTTAGAAACATTTTAGCTCCTGTTAAATAAGTTCAACGTTCATTATTGATTATTGACTAAAAATATTGTACGTTTATTTTCACAAATATCTCTGCACTGAATCCAAATAATATGTCTTTAGTTGTTACATTATTAATTTGATAATTCAAATTATCATATTTCTTATGATGATAATAATAATGTATTCTATTTCTCTAGCTCTTGCCAAAATCTTATGGCTCCCATTATTGTGGTAGTAACATTATTTACATAACTGAATATTTTTGATAGCATCTCCATCTGTTGACCTCTTTATTCAGCCAACTACATTGAACTGTATATTATTAGGCATTTTCTCACTGACGACCATAATTTATATGTATAGCTCTTGTGGTGAAAAGCTCGGTACCTCTCCTTAGGCATTTCGATACCCTTAGGTTTTGCCCCGCCACAAAAAGATATACGACAGACTTATAATGACGTAAGAATCAATTTACTTTCATTTATGGTTAGGAATTAATAATTTTATGACGCTTGCTCTACTTCTGTATTCCAGGTTGGTTGCACATGTATGGGAAGAATTGAATGCCGTCTGCTCAGTAGTTACCTGATTTAAATAGTAGACGAAATAAATGACGACATTAAGAAAACGTAAAGTGCAGCTAACGTCGTTGCCAGGCTGAAATTTGAATGAAGCGAACGTTATGGTAATTTCGTTAAGGATTCATTTCATGATAAAGTGGGCCGTTCCTAAAATGAGGACTCGTACTTTTTATATCGACCGTTGTTGAAAATAAGGCAAAAATAATTTCGGTTTCTGAAGCGGCACTTACAAGTAAATGCCTTACTTGGGTCGAGATTAATTTTAACGTCGGGATTAGCTGAGGAGGGCAGGTTTAGTAAGCACAGGCTGTATAATCAGTCGACGGCTGTTCTTACGGGTAATGACTCCTGCTTAGTTAGCGAGCTGCTTAACGAGCGCTTTCGCTTGTCCTAACTCTTCTCTTCAACCATCGTGGCTTTGTTTTTGGGTTTTATTTGATTGTTTGCGTCTGCTGTTGTAGTTCAATACAAGTTTTCTGTAATACATACAGAAGAATATACATAAGTATACATAATAGTATTTATATAGAACCAATTAAATGTAAATGTAAGTACAAGTGGCTGTCTTATCACTAACTAAGTGACATTTTTTCGGTTAATCCATGACATGACAGACACCCAGAAACATGCTTATAAATGTAGAGAGTAAAACCAAATAATTATTTATTACTACATGTCGTGAAATGAAAAAAAAGCTTAACGTTAAACAAGGGAACGCTCTCCAAAAATATGTATTTCCTATGTGACTGCTCAACTTTGATTGATGGGAGATAAAAATTGGTAGAACCCTTTTCATAGCAATACATATTTCATGGCGGATCTGAGCTCTGCGGATCAGTATCAGCTCGACGTTGCTTTGCTTATTCATACGTGAAATGGATGAGAACTGCGGATTCTATCATCGTAGGGAATTGGAATCGCGAAATAAATTCGGCGATAAATCGCTAACGATACTGACTTTATGCAATCATATCGGAATTGTTTGCGATATATCTAAAGTCAGTCTGCGCTATCTATAAAGTCAAGGTATATAAGATATTCTATATATATAATATATAGTAATAACACTATGTGTTTAGCAGTAGACATGGCGTTACGTGTATTTCATGTTATTACCATTGAGAATTATTTCAAGTGCATACGTAAAGCAAACAGAAACATAGTAGTTAGTGTTGGTAGTGTGCTCAGTATCTTTAAGAAGTTTAAAGAGACATTAATGAGCTATGCTCCACGTTAGGTAATCCCTCACAGCGAATTCAGGACACGGATCCTCCAAAATTACTGAATTTAGGTAATTCAAATTGTGGCTCTCTCTTTGTTTGTAGCAGATTATCTCCTAATATGACTAGAGTATTCTCTAAACAATATACTTAAAAATGTCATTTTACTGATTCTGCCCGCTATCAAATCTTCTAATGGGACTTTAAACTGTTCTCGAAGAGCTCAATCATATTGAGTTTTGTTCGGAAGCCGCGCTTATTTCAATTAACATTAAATGCATGAGCGAAAAGTAGTAATATCAACTTGTTCACTCTCAATAAGGCTAGCTTTATAACCTATAAAAGTGTATAGTTGGAGTGAAATCAACAGTCTGCCTGGATATAGGAAATTGGATATCGTATATTTTTCAAACATTGCTTATTCATTTGCAATTTATAAATCAGATAACGATTTGTTACAGCTATAAAAAGGCGAATATACGCTTATCATATAAATATGTCTCGGGGATCATGGAGATACGAGTATAATTTAGTATCCAGGGATTAACGGAGGTTGAATTTATTGGAAGAGATTTATTACAAAATTCACCGTATGATTGTGGCAAGCATAACGAACTTCTTTAACGGAACCGATTATTCCAGAGCTCTGAGCGATGAGACGATATGAGGATAAGACCCTGATCGTACCGGAAACGATTAAGAGATAACATTCAAGCACTTCCTTTTATTCTGTTCTATATTTACTTATCACCAGTCGCCACTAAAAACATTTTCTTGTTACATATCTATAGAATAGTTGTGTCGTAATACACGTAACGTAAGGGAAGAAATGATATGTGTATTTATATCTTTTTATATTTGTTCGCTATTGATTCAGCGATAAGACAAGTACCTAAAGCGGATGCTCGGTCGGAGCAATTGGGATTTCATGGCATAATCCCACCCGGAAGATTGGGTGTAGCAGATAAAACGCATATTTTTCCTAAAAAATATATTCAACAAATTACTACCTTCCCGATACTCCGGAAAATTCATCTCGCATCGGAAAAGACTAAGAAGATATTATCTTTGTTATTATGACAATTTTGATATCAATAACACGGCTCATTGAAGCTTTCGAATATTTAATTTTGTTCGTGCTATGATGATTCAATCTTAAGAGTAATTTAATACCATCTTTTCTGTAAATTGCTTCATAGCTCTCATATTTTCCACAATAAATTCATATTAGTTATACGATAATTGTAGCAGAATATATTGTTTATTATGAACGATAAAACTACTTTTTAATAAGCAGTCATGAATAAGGGAAACAAATAGTGCGGTTGCGGTACGTGTATTATTTTAAAAATGCATAGTAAATTTGGTTAACTTGTACCTTATAAAGTGGTGAAGCATACGGAATAATACAATTTTAATTTGCGTTTTTATTTACAGATATATTTACTGCAAGTTTATTGAGAAACTCAGTTAATACCTACAATTATGAACTCGCCGTCCCCTCTAGTATGCGGCACAAAGTAATATTTTATTGAAGGACTTTATATCATACAAATGAATCATAAGGTACTAGTAGGTTCATAATTTTATGAAAATGTTAATACCGAGAACTAAAGAATATACGCTTGACAGCCATTGTTTCCGTGTTCAGAATCTAATGACTCGTAAATTCGCTACCACTAGGCGTAGGCGCTACGACGTAGTGCTACGAAATAGCATTCAACACAAGCGCTGACACACACATTTGTAGCGAAAAATGTAACTTACTACATGCATATTCGCTACGTATTTCGTAGCTCTTTCGGCAGGTTATTACTTTCTTTTGTCTTTGTGTTTTTTTGGGTAGGTAATACCTTTTTTCGACCCTTTTATTTTTCCACTGCTAGATTCAGGTCTTCTCTCATAGTGAAAGGACTTAAAGCCTTATTCTCCCACTTTTGACCCAATAAATTTTTATAACATCACTTGAATCGAGACCCCCAGAAAGGTTAACTGAATTTCAAAAACCACTGGGCTATCATTTCCTATTCCATTTCATGCATCTAAAAGTACGTGAATTACATAAATCAATTTAAACTTCACTTTCAATTGTTGTATATAGATCTTTATTCTATTGTAGTCCCATTGTTCGTGCGCTACACGTACTGTTCAAAACCAGATCGGCGGCTCAATTATAAGATGGCTCCCATTACCCGAGAACTCAATTTAATACAAAAGGAAGAACAGCCTAAAGGGACGCCGTTTATCTATACACGAACAGGGTCTAGATGTAAATATATGTCAGCACAAAATATATGAATGGTTTTAATTAAGAACATGTTCCTAACGAGACCCGAGCTACGTGACTCGCCTTCTGTATTGAAACTCAATTCAAGTCAATCAATTTTATCTCTATGAATGAAGTGTAATAATATGTTTCGGGATGTATAGATGTAACACTTTATGTTCGCACTAATTAACTAAGAAGTAATGTAGCTAAATAAAAGATATACTATTTAAGAAGTTGTGGTTAAGATTTTTAACACACAGAACGCACTACCCTCAATCAGCTCCACATCACCAAATGTTGATTGTAAGAATATATTTTTCAGAATTAAGCCGGCCTGTAGTATTTTATATACAATAAAGTATTTTCATTTTATGACTATTTTTCATATCGTGCGACTTGCTTTGACGTCTTTTGCAGCTAATAAAAATACTTTCAAAGAGTGTATAATTCTATACAAGGCAAGTACGAGTGATTTCCGCAAATGAAAAACACTTGGTGCTTCATACTAGGATAAGTACTGATGATTTTAGTCCGCCTGACGAAAAATGTACTGATAACTGACTGACGAAAACTGTAACCGTAAGAGCCTATCGAAAAAACATTGATGAAATGAAATTATGTCACGAGCGATCGACCAAATAAGGGGCAAGCGTTTGTGGGTGAATTTGCCTTGGCACGTTTTTCAATATACTCGTATATGCCTTGTCAACTTACGTAACTATAAATTACCAGATTTCTAGACTTAATGCCTGTGTAATTAAAACCGTTGTTATCGGTTTGTGACTGCTTTCTTAGGATAGTTTCTATAGTCTAGTACGAGGGTGGATCTTGACTGCAAGATATTTATCTTACGATTGGTTATATCGTTAGGTATTCTACTAAGTAGGAACCCTAAGCGTTGCGTTAGTTTAACAGAAAGCTATTTAAGTTAGTTGGTCTGTGTATCTATTTACTGCAAGGATATAAACGTGTATGCTGGTCCTAGCTCTAGCTAAACATTCTTGTTCAGAAATGCGTGAAAGTATAATAATGACCATGGTAGGTATATAGTTCATTATTTAAGAACGGACTTTAAAAAATATAAATATACTCGTAATTAGCGTTGATCAAATTACTTTATCATGTTCTATTCAAGGGAAATGATAAAAGTAACCGCTTAGTACAAGCTTAGTGAACAGCGTTAATGAAGTTTGGTAACAATGTGACATTAATATAAAGGAACTATTTCGGTCCGTTACTTCGCAGACTGCTCGTATTTTGTCAGTCGGCGGCCGTTGTAGAGGTATTCAAGCATATGTATGCAAGCATAGAAAATAGCAACTTGACAAAATATCTCCAGGCGTCTATTTTTGTTAGTGAAATAAAAGTAAAATGCAATTAGGTTTCATATATTACGTAAGTGTTTACAACGCACCTTAAGTGTTAGGCAGGGAACCGGTTCTTCTTTCTTTTTATTTATTTATTTGACAATTTGACTACACTGGACAATTTACAGGAACACTGGACAAATTACTAAAACATTAAATATTTTAACTATTAATAATATATTATTCGCTGTAAGCGATAAGACCGCCTTTTTGTATACTTGTTTCGTCTGTTTTTAATGTTATTGTGTTTGATACATTGTGGTGTACAATAAAGTATATTATTATTATTATTAAATATTTTCTGAAATGTGGAGTGTGTGCCAGGATCGAACCCCAGAACTGCGGATAGTGTGGCTAAAACCCAAACCAATAGGCTATTCGTGGTTATAACGTCATTGCTCGCAGGCAATGCATCAACAGCCCATACTAATACGTCGTGTGCCAATATGAATTGTAATTCGCTTGCGACGTGACAAACACCGTGCCATTTGCCTAACATATCTGTTTTGCTTACACACACAATGGTACACGGTTCCGCTATTACCACAGCTTACGCACGCATAGGGTTAATTAAGCTCGAGATATATGTTTTGTAATAAGCGATACAATGTTCTTAAGGTATTATGGCCCTTGTTCAAATTTATTGTGTAAAGGAGGCGTTTATATTGCGTTCCTTAGAGAGTTGTCGGTTTGAGTACGGTTTTGAAATTTAACGTCGCGCCGCTTAGGAGATAAGAAATGTCTCTGACAGTTGAATTTCGACAGACGTCTACACACACTATATTATTCGTTAGATATGTTGCTGGGTAAGTTCCACATATCAATTCTTCTTACTTCCCGTTGAATGAGGTTTCAGAGCAAGATAAATTAAAATTCATATTCTATTCCACAATTTTCAGGCACTGAATTTATAACAGCGTCACAGTAAAAAGACTAAATACCATCAACTACAGGGAGGCAAAAATGAAAACTGTAGTCCTGTTTTCAATTTATTAACTGCATTGTTAGAAAATAAACACAATCGCAATATAAATTTGAAATGTGAATTTTAAAATAATAATTATTTTTTGTACGAACGAGTTTTACGTGTGAAATATTGATATTGGTAATTCCTTTACCATATGGATGCTTATCACGTCTGATTGTACTAATTTACGTACACGTAACGAAGCCGAGTGTACACGTAATTAACGTAGATTTGTCGTGCTGCTAAACGGAGAATCGCATTAACGCCGTGAATAATGACTCGCACGCTAACCAAACTCACCTAAATATATCATTTGGCGTCAGTCAATAACGATTCATTTCCATTTGATTTAGTGGTAACGATGACAATTGTATAGCAAACTGGAGGTACATAAAACGTCACTAATCTTCCGGGTTATATTTTTGAATAAATTAAAATATTTCTTACGATTACGAACGGTGAACTGTTTAATAAATAAACAAAGAAGTAAAGTTCAAGCGAAAGCAAAAATGCGACACAGGGGTCATAATTGCAGAATTAGAAATATCATAAAACACTAAACAGGGATACAATACTTTATTATTTACTTTGAAGGAATCTGTTTCTCCAATTCCGAGTTTAACTTTCAGGCTTCTTAATTAAGGTGTAATGTGTGTGTACCTTGAATACCGGTAATGTCTTGGAATTTTCACGCAGTATAAATACTTTTGGTATGTAATTTGTGTACTTTATTTATCACAGGTTTCTGTTAAATTGCATTATAAATCTACTTGCACTGCTACGTCGAAACGTGCTGAAGTTATCTCGCGTCCATAAAGATAACGACATTCAGGCCCTCGACACAGGATCGTGACGTTACAAGCCGATTTTATGATTATTGCACTCGCCTCTTACAATTGCCAACCCAAAAGGTATAATTTTCTTTTATAGATCTTCAGAAATGTTCGCTATCTAGCTATCTTTATGGCTATGGCCTTTGGCAGCGCATAAATGCTTAAGAACTATGAATGGTACTTAAATTGCCATGGATCCATAATTAGTATAGATTTTCGTAGCCATATTTAATTATGATTTAGGTAAAATAGTTGCTTCTGTCTTTAATCTGAACATATTAGCTAATGTACTTTTAGTAACCTATATTAACGTAAACAACATAGGTATCATACAGTAATTTAATGCATATTAAAAGGGTTTTATTAAACCGAGTAAATACTATGCAAATGTAGATATTATTTAATGACAAAACTTTCAATACAAGGTTATCCGCTTACATAACACGGAATTACACGGATACATTTATCGGCAGATATCAACCGAAAAAATTGTTCGAAATGTTTTTATATTAAAAGCCTGCGAGGAAGCCTAATCCGCCACTGCGACATGTGGGTACGCAATGAAACGTATTTTTTCTGATTGAATACAAACAGAGCCGGTGGCTGGCAATTACGATAAAGAACAATCGTACATTGCGCCGCCGCGGCCGCAGTACAATAAAAACATGAGAACTACTTTTTGTTGCTTTTCCAGTTCTGTTCGAGATTGCGCGAAATTATTTCTGTAGCCAACGGTGCATATTTTTCTAACAGCTGACCCGTAATTGTTGGACATAAATGTCAAGGGCGGCCAAAAATAACTAGGAAAAATTTTACTTAGCTGAGTTGCAGTACCATTCATTCGAATGACAGATCGATAGACATTAAAAGTTATTAAGAAATAAACTATTGCTCCGTAGCCTTCAGGTTTTAGTCAACTTCGTCGACAATTGTATTATTATTACGGTCGCCGGGATTGCGCGGAGAAAACTCATTCAAGTTTGACCAAGACAAAACAAACTTTTGCGGGGACCGTGTAAAAAATAAGAACAGCCATTTTAGAGGCACAAATGTTTATAATGTAAGAAAGGCGAAATAAAGTGCAGTTAGTAAGTACAATTTCGAGTCGGGAACTCATTTAGCCGGGGGTGGAACAAGGCCGTAAATTCACATTTCCGCGTCATTCTCCATAACAATGTCAAAACTCCTGTTATGAGCACATTGTTCTCTGCTGTGACGCAGAATTATGCAGGTTCTTTGAAATGTAAATTTATAAATTTCCGAATGTTATATACTTTTTTTTTAAACCGTACCATTTTAATATACTTGCATATCTTGATAGCAAAAGGTGCCTTCATATAAATTCAGACTGAAAATGAAAGTAGTGTTCAATATAGGTGATTTTTTTTGAGTGCGTTTGGAAAGCATAAGTCATTATTAGGCGTAATGAATTGAATATACTAGAAATACGTGTTATACGAGTATTGCATATTTAAATTGGGCCCTGAAATTCCTATTTATATTTAAAAATTAACGGTATACATAAACATTACATTACATAGTTCACATATATCTCCTAACTTTTGAAGTGAAATCTCGGACAGACACGCGTATTTAAATTAAAATATCAATTTAAAAAGGTAACAAACAAATGAAAATCTGCTTGCATTTGGTATTTATATTTTTTCTTAAGGTGTGTGAAGTCTCCCAATCCGCACCTTGCTGGCAGCAAGATATGGATTTCAACTGTCTCATTATGAGAAAAACTCATGTGCAAAGATAACAGAGGTTAAAATGTTTTCTTCTGTATTTGTAGTTTTTGTAACGCTGGTATAACTGAAGTCTTTGTCAATCGTAGAATGTACTCGTATTAAACGAAGCGTCCTCTCACTGTGTTTCGTGACAAGGACTTTCTTATCGTCACTGAATCAACTTGTAGAAATAGAGCTGAGAATCTAGAACAATTTATAGCGATTTTACTTTGACGTGTGAATATTGTTCGTAAATAGAGAATGTTAATGTTATTATTACTATTTAAAATTTATGCATATATAATTCATGATTGTGTGTGTGTGGAATTGTCCTAAGATATTATTATTATTATTTACGAATATACTGACATTGTTTTAAACTAGTTCAAGTGTAGACTCATGTATGGGGAGGATGTGCTCTTTTAAACTTGCGATTATCACGCGAATAGCTATTTTATAGATTACAAAACAAATATTGAAATCCTGAATTTTGCAACGTCTTATTTAAACATACGCGTACACGCGTGAAGGACCTTTATGGGCGTATTAAAGCACAAAACGAGTCCCATAATACAGTTCCGCGTGTAAAAAGCGACCTTTTCTTTACAACAATAGTAAAAAGTAACGACCGCAACGCTTCCTCGATCTCGCGAACATCACGTTCTTTGAATACCTTTATGGCCGGGGAAAGGTCAACGGACATCTCACATGTTTCAAAATAATATTTTTTTTCCCTATCCTTTTATTAGTCTACGGCCGGACAAAGCGTTAGTCCACGCGCTGGCTGAGTGCAGATTTGCAGACATAACACGCCTAAGAAACTTCATTAGTTTTTATAAAAAATTCAAAGTTGTTCAGATTTCTCACGATGTTTCCTTTCACCCTTATAGCGAGTGATATAATATTTACTGTAATATATTTTTTAAAATGTAAGTCCGAGGTGCATGCCAGGACTTTTAACCCGACACAGTAATAGGTGGAATTGCATACCAATAGGCTGTCAATACATTTATGGCAGGCTTATATGCCGGATATTTTGTATTCCACCCGTATTAACCCAATTAATTTTTTGTTTATAAAAACCCTGTCTAATAATTATTATTGCTTATTTGAAGCTATCACGTACGACATCGGTGAAGACGGCCAGCTTTGTTAGCCATTTGTAAGGTTACGAATACGATGCTTTGGCGAAGAAACATCAATCCTCTAGGATGGGCACGAATTAAGTACTTTATCATTCCTTTAGTGTAGAGATAGGTCGCGCTTTCGCTTAATGAAACACGATAATGCGGCTAACGGCACGGCGGCTGCGGCGATATAGCACGCTAACCTAGCAAATTTTTAATGACTCTTGTTTGAAAATATTCAAAATAGCAAAGAGAAACATTAGGTAATATTAATATTATGAAACATTGCGAACAATTTAATATACGCAGCCATGAGAAAAATAAATACCTACTTAAATGCAAATGGAAAAAGAACTATTAACAATTTCATAAATAACAATCACTTTCATAATACGGATGTTAACATTGGTTATAAAAAGACGTCTCTTCTTTACGTTCTTCAGGTTATTGATTTGCTGTGGTTTTAATACTCGCGCGTACTAAGTGAACACTGACACAAAGCGGTTAAGTGGTCTCGATGGCTTTCAAAGTAATATGGAGAGAGGTACTCAGAGCTTTAATGTGAAAAGCATATGAAACGTTAAAGTTTGATGATTTCAGAAAAGTCAGATAAAAACATACATTAATTTACAAACTCTTCCATTATTACTTTAATAAAGCAACGTAAAATTACGTATGTAGATTATTATATAGTGACATGTATGTAATAAGCAGCAGCACAGTTACATAAAAAGATACATTAATTTACAAACTTTTTCGTTACTACTCTTACAGTGAACGTACTACACATTTAACGTCACGTCATATTTGCGGATTGATTATGTATAAATAACCTTACTAGTTGACGTAACATCCTAACCGGAAATAAAGTAACTAAATAAAAATCAAGCTGTGTATACTGTCGCGCCGGGACCGCGAATATATTTAGTGTATTTGCAGTGGAGCGTCGCAACGGCTTGGCTGAAAATCAAACCTTTCGCACGGCGCGTAATTTTTTGCAAAGGAACGAAGGGAAAACCACAGACTGTTATTCGACTTTATCGTACATGAGACTGAAATGTATGGAGAATTATTATATATACATAGCACAGTAACTTAATATATATGGCATGCTTGTTGGAATACTGACTAACTCAAAAAAGACGATTTTTGGGAAATCGCATAAGAATATCTTCCAATGAGACCTCATCGTACTTGTTGATGAATAAAATTAAAACAATATATCCTTAGGGCGCCAACAAATCGTAATTTC
>DWQT01000197.1:0-26820 GCA_018244895.1 Myscelus amystis hages | reverse complement strand
AGTATTGGGGGAGCATTGGCTCTCTAAACTGTCGGCCAGGCATTCGGCCTTCTCTAGGTCGTCGAACGCTGGTGGTCGGTTCGGTCTAATTAGGGGAGGCACTGACGCGACAGTTTCTGAAATAATTTAGTAATCTACACTAATATTATAAAGAGGAAAGATTTCTTTGATTGTATTGAATAAGCTCTAAAACTACTGGACCGGTTTCGAAAATTCTTTTACCATTAGAATCCTACATTGTCCCTGACGAACATAGGCTATATTTAATACTAGCTTTTGTCCGTATTGTTTGAAAAGGGGAAACCTCAAGTAGAAGCTAGTCTCATATACATTTTTAATATCTACAAATGATTTGCCTTAAATAATTTATTGAATATAATTGTAATTCTCATACCTATATGGACATATTGATTGTATTTAATGTTAATTTTGGAAACTAAAAGATATTAGATTATTATCAAAAGATAGATTATATAGATGATTATGAGTTCAAAGGGTATCTACTTTATGATTAAGTAGGTAACATATCTTACTATTTTATTAACTAATTTTTAATTTGTATATTTTTCATTTCTCTACAATGGATGAACGGAAGGTGGAATTTTAAATGTTTTCTGAGAAGTGTAAAGTCTGCCAGTCCGCACTTGGCCTTGCTGTGAACCAATACTCATGTCCATTTGTGGAACAACAGTAGGGTTTTATTTTTGGGTGAGTATTTTTGGTTGTAGTTATTAATTTTGATTTAAAATATGTAGGTACATTAGAACGTAAAAACTAAAAAAAGTGTCGTACACATAGATCTATGTGACCTATACGAGTAGTATGTAATATGTTATTATTATATATAAAACGTTCATACGGAGGTTTCAAACAAATATCAGGTTCAATGTCGACCCTGCGCTTAGATTTCACATTAGAATTGACATTAGGGGTGTCGGCGCGTCCATGGGCAGCGTTTGTTGTCGTTGGGCAGCGGCGCGGAAACTGCGTCCATTGTGACAGCCCTCGGCGACCCGCATCGGAACCAACGCGTGGTTCCTTACGCTTGCTGTGGATATTTTAAATTAAAACCAAAAAAAAAAAAAAAATTAACGATGCATCAACTAATATGGAGTTTGTCTTATACATTCGTGCGTTGTAATTTACAAGGTAAGATCTCATAATATAAATAGCAATGCTTGTACTCTTGTATTTTGGTAGTAAATATGCGATCAAACATTTCCACTTAACGCTTGAGAAAAACAAAACACATGGTTAAAGACAATTCCATTGGTGTTTAAATATTGATGGCGATCGTTAGTACGTCTGTGGCAGTCCGTGTGATCCTTCAATAGAGTTGCAGAGTTGTAAACAAAATCGCAATG
Source organism: Myscelus amystis hages (assembly GCA_018244895.1). Lineage (NCBI taxonomy): Eukaryota > Metazoa > Arthropoda > Insecta > Lepidoptera > Hesperiidae > Myscelus > Myscelus amystis. The sequence continues at coordinate 25,456 of DWQT01000197.1, read as the reverse complement.
TATTTAAACAGATGAGATGTGCGTTGTGCTTTGTGCGCGGGGCGCGTTGCGGACGAGGGCGGCGACAATGTGTGCGCCGACTGGAAACACTGCTCTTAGACTAACGCCGGAACAAGGCCTGATGAAAATATCGTACAAAAATCTCACATACAATATACACCTTGTACCTATTAGCGTTCGTGTATTTTGGTTTACTTTATAGTGCGCAAAAATGTTTTGTGAATGACAATTTTGACCCAATCAAATGCTTAACATAATTAACAATGTTTATCACATGATAAAGTAATACCATAACGGTTCAAAAACGTCATATTAATTAATTAATGTGGACCAAAGTTTCAAAAATAACTAGATTTACCATGAATTATGATTTGACAATAAATATCGGAGACTCTTTTGTGAAGGTTTCAAGAGGGACAATTTTGATAGGTATGCAATAATTTTCTGAAACTTAAGCTACTCATGTAACTCATGTCGGAGTAGTTTAATAAGAGGCATGATTTTTGTCTCGGGTAAAAATAGAAGTTTACAGGGTTTCAGGCCTGGAATACAATCGCCTACTAACTGCTTATTGAAACAAAGTTGTAAACGATCTATCGAAGGTCCTTTCATACGTTTTAATACAGTAATGGGTCGCGTTGCTCTCAAATCTCTGCCGACGGCGGACAGCGCGGCGCGGCGACAATACGCGCCGCCTGGAAACAATGCACTTAGCTGCTGACGGAACAACGCCTGATGGAAATGTCGTGTGAAGGAAATAGGACTTTTTAGGCCGCTGTAATGTATTCACACACGTATTCGCTCTACAATCGATATGAAAGCGATAGGACTCCACAAGTTTGAAATGCATTTTTAACGATGATTCGTTTGTAACAATATTTTTAGATTTCGGCACAACAGTTGTAACGTTTAACATAACATCTGTAAAAATGCCGTATTTCTTCAGTTTTCGCAACACGTTTCGCTTTTGTTCTGGGATTACTTTAAGGTGTTTCGTTTACTATGAAAATTCAGACCGTTCAAAAACTACTAATATATATAGGGCACTTTACTTTTAAGTTGCGTAAAATGTTTGGAACAAAAACTAAATAGGTAAGTAAATTGTATGTAGATATGTATTAGGCATATGCATGCAGAAACCATTTTGAGAACAAGCTAGGTAGAAAATATTGGAGCGGATAAAACAGTATTCATACGGTTTTAATACTGTGATGGCTTGCAGACACGAGCTCTCTTCATCTGTGTGCTCTTGTTGGACAACATGGCGCGGGGACAATAGGCTCGCCGACTGGAAACACTCTTCAGAGCTGATGCCTCAATGGCGCGTGATGGAAACGGCGCACGAAGGAGATGTGAGATGTTTCTTTGAAATTCATCTTTAGAACCTTTCTTAAGCCATGATAGAGTGATTCAGAATTTTTTGCATTAATTTTCACATATTTAATTGTCACATGACACTTTCCATTCCTATGAATTACGATATAGGTAATATACCTACTAGCTGCCCGGCAAACGTTGCTTTGCTATATAAATTATAATTAACACTTCAGCGACCCCTTTACAGGTGGAATTTCGTAAAATCCGTTATAGCTGACCTCTACTCGCCGGAAGGAATATTCCCACCAAATTCAGTGTCTAGGTGTTCTGTTGCCAGAGATATCGTGATGAGTCAATATATCGCTGTAAATCTTCTCATTAGATGGTAATACAATTTATGGTTAATCTGTTGTAAATGTAAAATTACATAACATTGTTTTCATAAAACTTTCAGTAACAACAAATGGCCAAAGAGATTTAATAAACTCTTATGCATGTCACCTCAGTTTCGACTGTAATAGCAACTCATTTATATATCAGAACACATTTTAGTTTAAGATTTCTTGACTATCTGTGTTCGAGCCGGTGTCAATACTCTACAATGACTTTTGATAATAGTATTTTCCACATTGTATTTTCTTCCGTATCATAACAATGTTCATATTCTCCGACCGATGTGCTATGTACATAATAGGTTTTCGCAGCAGTGACTCTAAGCAGAGAATGCGTTATAATTAATTTTTTTTTCGGTAGTTAAGTAAAAGAATGAGATTAAATGCACCTAATAGGTGAAGTTATCGGCGAAACAGCGATTTAATTCAGGCAATCTATAGTAACAACGTTTATCTTAAAAATCACGTGCAAAAAGTACGGTAACAATTTGATACAAGCACCACTCGAACCCGAATAATGACACTGCTTCTATTATACGCAATTTACCGTTCCTGTTCTTCAATAAAGTCTCGAAAAATCGATTACTCAGTTTAATAAAAAAGAACGAAGGGGAGGTCGGGGCGCAATGGCTGTGCAGTTAAAAAGCGCGGATGTGAACATTTGTAGCAATAATTTGGGCCGCAAGCCCATGGGGTGAGCCACGGCTGTTGTTGAAAGAATGATACATCATCAGACCAATAATAAATCACACATGATTCAATTAGAAAAATACAGCGGGCGAGCAGGCGAAAAACGGTCGAGTTTTGTCGCCTTTTCATCAAAACCCTCCCATTTACAACGTAATTTGACGTTCCGTGTAGCGTCATCGATCAAACGCAATTAACAGCGCTGGGATGCGAAAAAACTGCACCTAATTGCATTCTATTAGCACGCGTGAAAAACAAGAACAAATTAAACGGACTACTTAGAACTACTTATTAGAGTTTGATTCGGGCATATTTCATGTCTAATGTTATATGTTTAATGCTTGCCTTTTAAAATAAAGTTTCATATCTACATGCTACTATTGAATGTTATGTAGGTATATGGAATAAAGATAGAACGCATATCGTTTCGGTAAAATTTGTTTTCTAAAGTGAAAAATTTCCGAACTATATAACTTGTATAGGGCTGTCGGCAAAATATTTCAAATGCCAAAATTCCTGCCAAAAATTTTCATACATTTGGCAAAAGTCGAGTAATAATATTGACGGTTTAACACATGAGCTTTCGGCGCACTCAATAACTCATTGGCGAAATGTAACGGCCGCGTCGAGGGGTAGAGTGGGCGCGGTGAGACTCGTGTCACGTGCCAGTAATGAGTTCCACACTCCCCCGCCGCCCCGTCACATTGCTATGGAATTTCACACATATATTCCGCGCTTCTGATTATACTGATTTATTGCGTCAAATTTGTTTTTATTTTTTACGACACAATGACTATACCTATCCTGTATCCATTTGCTTTGGTAACAGATTCATGCTGCTATTTGTTGGTTGTTGTTATTTGGCGGTTGTTATTTACTACTAAAATGCTTCAATAAGTACATGACCAATTCATTCAAGAGTAATGCCAATGCTTAAATTTGTAAATTATGTGTTACGCCTTCCGTAAACTTTATATTCGAATGATATCTATGCTAACTACGTTAGGACTACGCAAAATAGCTACATAACAGTGTCTCTACTTATATACACACACTCATGAGCCACGAATGTGCTGCAGTTAGGTACTCCTACTGATTTCAGTTTGAATCTGATTGTAGCGAGTAAAGAAACAAAATGGACGCCTATATTTCGTTTGAAATCGAAGAGCATTAAGTAACAAGGTACCTGGTACATATAAGTTAGGTGAAATCACGCCGAACGACTGCATTACGTCAATTTCAAAGGGATAAGATTAGAGATACCGAAACTCATACACGTTGTACAATTTACATCCGCAATAACAACCTGCTAATTCGCCGTATTGTTGGCCAAATCTTACATCCTGTGCCCGATTACAAAACACGTATGTATAGGTAACGCTTGGAAAAACGGGTAAAGCGTCGAATTTTAACTCGATTGTAACAAAATGCATTAACCGGATCTACCTTCTTTTTTATTCGATACTTATTGCCTCAGGTTAAATGGATATCCATAGAGCTCAAACTCTACTAGAATTGTATGGAATTAAAATTCAATAATATATTCATAGATGGTTTAAAAATAACAATATATGTATACATGATGAAACAAAGATGATTATGGCCGCTCTGATAGGTGGGTAAAAGTAACATAATAAAAGAATAACTTAGTAATAACAAAGTGATGAATGTAGAAGAAACAGAACAGTTCTTTTAGGATAGAAATATGTCCCTCAATGGTCTTTGCTATCCTGTTATGGACAGACGTGATGTACATATGTAATATTATAATATAATATGTATAATATGTGTAAAATATGTATAGTATATGTGTATAATATGTATCGTTTTGAGAGAATAGATTGTCAAATTGAAAATGAACATTTCATTCTATTAAGTAGACATTTGTTGGTATTAAGGTTTTTAGGCTGGTATTAAGAAATTTTTGGATAACATATCATATATCTCCGTAAACCTACGAGAATGTAAACATTCATACCTACTTTTATCCATATTTTCTTGTACTCGTATTAGTTGATAGTATGTAAGAATTTATACTTTCCATGTTTCGATATTTTCTTGTATTAGTTGACTGTTGAGACTGAATTAAAAAGTGCGAAACCGGTCCCTGAATGTGTTGATATGTTAAAATATAATGTATCCTCTATACATTAGTGGGTCGTCGTCCTGACCGGAAAGGTTTCCCTTAAAATTCAAGTGGGCAATTACGTAGCAGCATTTGGTGTTCTGTGTTCACCTCTTGCGTCGGAGAGCCCTCCGCACATTGTGTTGATTCAACATTTCGCAACGTTGCAGCTCAAGTGCTGCAAAACAGCGGGATATCTTTGCAAGAAATCAGTATCGCGCTGTGCTTTGTACTGATACTTCAATTGTAACGATCGTAACATAATGATGTGTGTCGTTAGAACGTTCTTCGTCAGGTAAATACATGAGGTTTTTCAAGAACGCCGTGAAAAGAGCTGCCCTTTAAAAGCAGCAACGCATTAGCAACTCATGTGTAGCACATGTCCACGGACAACGGTGACATTGTGATTTTTATAGCGTAATTAAACTAGATCGTTTCTATTTTAAGGATCCTTTTACAATCATTTTTCTTTTATTTCCATTTTACATGTCACGTGTAATTGTTCTGTACATTATAAAGACATATTTACATATTTATAGACATTTACAGACATTTATAGACATATTTATAGACAAATGCATATTTATAAACGAATTTAAAATCGATTTACACTAATTAGTTACATGTCTTACAATTCACATTATGGCGATCGTATTGATTTACACTATTTGAGATCATCGAGAGTATTAAGTCGTCAACTGAGCCGCGTCGCCGGATCTATTCACGTCGGAATAGAATCCCGCATTTTTTTCACTCAACTGTTACTACGGCATTCTGACGGCAGCCCTTCAGTGTAACAACCCAAAAGTCGGTAAATAGCTAACAAAAGGGCCCACAATACTCCAATGCCAATGTTTGGGCGAAAATAAAAGAGGATCTTTGAAGAAATATTCGTCATTGTGCGCAAACGCATTGTTCGGCGCGGCGCAGTTAGAGCGAGGGTTGCACAAACCGCCCGGTAGCTGGCGGCGCGCTGCTCAAAGCGTCCTCATGTTTACCTACAATATTATTTTTATTGCGGTAATTGAGAGAAATTCTTTGACGACTCCGAGAACACCGGCCTCGTGTACCCTCGGCGTTTAGACTTTCTAATTTATATTATCTTTATTGCCCCTTGTGGTTGTATTTAGGACTGTTTTTCTTAATTGCGTTAAAATAAAACGTTGAATAATATATCTTTCCAGTTTTCCCAAAAAGCAATATTTACAAATTTGTTTACTACATTAATAACTATACTTCTGTGCATATATACTATGCTGATAATATTCATCTACCTAGTTGTAGGATGAAAGTAATAAAATATGTTTAAATCTAATTTTAATTCAGAACTAAAAGTACACAATTACACTTAGTCATGTCATGTTTTTTTCATTTTAACATGATAGTTTAAAAAGCTTTTATCGGTTTTCACGTTAAAGCCTAAGAGACAAATAGAGTTCATTTCGCATGCCTATATTAATGATTTACTCATTAGGGTATAAAATTGTTAACGCTGGTAACCTATATTTTATTAGCCAAACTATATTTTAGATATTTAAAAGTGTTTCAATCATTAACCGAAATTTAGAATACAATATTCATTTTAAATGAGTAATAAAATAATCGCAGACCCACAATTAAAAGTAAGTTCAGAACAAATATTTGAGAATTCAATAGGTAACCCGTCTTATCTGTCCGTAGAAAGCTGAGGGCAATTTTACAATTTTACAACCGCACGTTTGCGAATATTTGAAACTGGCCATACAAATAAGCAAAATTTAATATTTGGTCTACTGAATGGCGGTCATAAACAAGGATATCTGAACAAAATATCTGCTTCAAACAAACAGGAGTGGGTCGAAAAACTTCAAAGACCCCACCGCGTAGCGCTTGAAACAATAGAATTGTACCATAAATAATGCTAAGTTTATTTGGTGCATTGGCATTGGTATACTACATTAACCAAACCTTACCTGGTTATAAAACTAGTTTTATTATTCCCTGACCCCTCAGTAATAAATGTCGTTGTATCCTGAAATATTAATTACTGTTCAAATTCGAATTGAGATAACAAAAATGTACTTAATTACTACTAAAATATTTAAAGAATTTTACGATTTAACCATAATTGCGTGCAATATTTTTTATTATATATGTTTTATGAGGGTTAAGTAATAAAAATGGAGTAGTGGTAAATACCCACTAATCTAAAAAATATTATTTTTATAGTATTTTAAAAGTTACGGTTCCGGTAAGTTCCAAAAGTTTACATTTATTTAACAAGAGCTTTACTCTTCATTCGGTTATATAATTGTCATTATATTTGACTAAAACGCTTGACGCAACTCTTAAATTTCAATAGTCTTGAAAACATACCTATGTAGGTATATACCTTGTAAATTATTATTAGGCTATTTTTATGTGTGCATGATTTGACAGTAATTTTCAATTACTTACTCGTATTCTTTGTGTTTCTTAATATAGCCGTGATGTTAGGAAAAACGTATAGGTACTAAGTACTTAGGCATTCTGTTAAATTACCAATCCATAAATGATGTAAGGCAATTGTATCATATGAGTAAGGCATAGAATTTTTTACTGATCTATTAAGATACATTACAGAAACTTTCAAGAATACAGCATTTGTAGGTCGAGGTATCTACTCGATTACTTACATGCAATCTTGGGGATTATTCACGTCGTAAATTATTCTTAATTCTTATTTAATATCAGCTAGTCAAAAGTATAGAGTTGTGCAACTACGTACATCCGTCACAAGTAGGTACCTACCGTTAAAAAGTACATCAGATTTATTTAAAGGCCATTAATAAAAAAGTTTTTTGATCCAAATTCAAAAGTTCCATTCATTTCTGTTAGCAAATAGCTTGCTTGAAACATGTTCTCTTAAATAAGTATAGGTATAACTATGTACTTTGAACAATGCGCCGTATTATTTATTTTAGTTTACCTTATACTATTCATGATAGCATTCAATTCGGTATAGGTAGGTACCTAATGGACCACATCAACTTGGTCGTAAAGTCAATTATTTGGGAATTTTAAAAATTTCAATTAAGAATAAAGTTGTCCAACGTTCGCTCGTCGCACATCGCGTCGCTCGCGAGCGCGGGAAACTCGCGAAGTTTGCGCCAAGTTTTCCGGCCCGCCCGGCCCCGCCCCCTCGCGCCGTCCCGCTCGCACCGCGACAGGCGGCTAACCGCACGCGGACGTGGCTCAAACTCTACTCACTTTGTTTCGCGCTTTATTTCGTCATCAATTTTGACTTGACAATGACGCTTTTGGTGAGCAAAGTTTTTAACGAAATTGAATAGTTCATATAAGTTATCAAGCTTTCGATGTCTAAATATTATACCCCTTTGAAAAACAACCATGCGAAAGTTTGAATCGACTTGTCTAGCAGTGTTTCGATATGTACAAAGTCATAAATAATATTATGGTCCCATTATTAATATTAATTGCAAATGACAAGTTTATAATATATGCACACGTGTCTAATATATTAATTGGTATTATACCTATGTACACCTGTTTTAATTGCTCTACCCCAATAATCAATTACGGGTTAAGAGTACTATCATCAGGCCTGTCAGAATTCCTTGCGCGTTTTATCGAAATGAAGTGCCACCCTGCGAGGCGCACTACCGATTCAAACATGAAAATCATAATTTTTCATGAGCTCGTTGATAGGTTTTCGCGCCGGCCGCGGTTTCCCGCCGCCCCGTGGCCTAATTACCGCCGCCTCGCGATACGTCACCGCGGTGATTCAAAAAAATCCACCCATCCCACTCCCGCCCGCGATCGACGGCGACGGGCGTCTCTCTTCCGCGAGCATTTTTATAAAAACGCAGAGACCGACCGCAGCCGTCCCGTTCGTTCCCGCCGCGGCTCCGCGCCGCCCGCACCCTTCGTCTCCTTCCCGCTTTTTACGAGACGTAGGGGCCGCCACCCGGGTGGGGGCGGCGACCGCGCGAACGCAAAATATTGACCATCGGAAAAAGTCGCGTCGTATCGCAGTCATCAGTCGAAACCGAGTCCTCGCGAGTACGCGTCCCTTCGCGGCGACTTCGGTGCGCGTCGTGAGTCTTCGGCTTGCGGTCTCTGCGAGTCGGCCGTTTATTTTTCCGGAACCCCCGCCCGGCGTCTTGCTCGCGCCCAACAAGTGGCGCGGAGTGGAGACGGTCGCCCGCGACTCGCACCGTCACACGCCGTCTCGCGCCCATACTTTACACAACTTTCCGGAGCGCTCCGCGCGCGCTTTGCCGCGAGTTCGAAATTCGATCGCGCGTTTGAAACTTTCGAAGTGTTCGCAGCGTAGTGGCGTGACGTGGAACTTTAGTGGCGTGTCGTGGGACTGTGTCGGCGGGTATACTGGAGTCGATGCACCTTCCGCACGCGAACCCCCCGGCCCCGAGTATGGCGGACGTGTACGCCCACATCCACGACTACTACCGGCAGAGCCACGGCGAGCTGGTGCAGACCGGGTCGCCGGCGGTGCTGTGCTCGGCGCTGCCCGGACACTGGCGATCCAACAAGTCGCTGCCGCTGGCCTTCAAGGTGGTCGCCCTGGACGACGTTCAAGACGGTACGCTGGTGACGATCAAGGCCGGTAACGATGAGAACGTGATGGCGGAACTCAGAAACTGCACGGCGGTGATGAAGAACCAAGTAGCGAAGTTCAACGACCTTCGATTTGTGGGCCGCAGCGGACGCGGCAAGTCCTTCTCGCTCACCATCACCATCAGCACGTACCCCAGCCAAGTGGCCACCTACACGAAAGCCATCAAAGTCACAGTTGACGGACCCAGAGAACCCAGAACGAAGCAAAGTGAGTATAGTAAGTCAGACGATTATCAATATTATTACATACATAATATATTCTAAATCCATTTTTATCGGAACATTACCTACTTATTTTTTTAATTAATTACTGATCATGTTTTTCCGTTTTTGTACAATAGGTATACGTTTTTTTAATACCCGAATTTTCCCAAATGAAACTTTACTAAATCTACAACACCCAACGCGAGGGAATTTTCAGAAAATATAACTTCTCTGAAAAAGGCAGTAATATAAAAACTAGTAATGATAAGGATGTATTCATAATATAAAACTTTTAAACATTTATTTTAAAACTGTGTCAGTATGTTACATGTTAATTTAAAAAAATACAATCTATTGCATTCAATAGTAGTTTCCACATCATAAATTCGCGCAACTCAAAACAAAAGACGGACGAATAAATCTCAAATCATTTATTCGAATGCGCGTGCGACGCTGGCCTGCCGCCAGCCCGCAGCGGCGCCGCGGCGTTCAACCGCATTCAAAATAGTTTTATTTCCAATCCACTCGTATTAAAATCGAGCAATTCATTTCAACGACCCTGCATAAACGCAAGATCGTCTTAATAAAACCGTAATGACTTCGCAAACGCAAAGTTAAGAGATCAAACTCGTTTCGTTTGTACAGATCCATCGAAAAGTATAAACCTACATTTTAACTTATTTTAGATTTAATGACTAGTACAATTATTGAAATCTTAAGGTTCATAAGAAATATATGTGAATAAGATTTTCCATTCCATATCTCAGTAAGATACCTATATTATTTTGAATCAATAATGCTAATTATTTTTTAATAATATAAATTAAATATTAATATTTACAAAAATTATCATAATTTAAAAATGCACATTATTTAGTGATAATTAAATATTTATTACATTAAAATAAAACGTCATTAAGTTAATTAAATATTCCGAATAACGTCTAAATATAACATAAATCTTAAAAAACAATTATATACTGATCAAACTGTTTTAGCTATTATTATTTTTCATATACAAATTTTATGGAATAAAAGTCGCTTGAAATAAATAATTACGCAGATAAGCGTACAATGACGAAATGCACGCGCGTATAATTCACCCGGACAGTAACAGACACTTCCGTGTAAATCAATTGGCTGTTATTGCGAAACAATACGGCAGTTAGAATCACTTTACAATCATAGAGGAATCCGTGTTAAAAATAATTCACAACATAACATCTGCACGATCTTAACCGAACGTGAGAATCAGTCAATCACGCAGACATTAATTAGATGCCCCGTTTAATCTCCCAACAAGCCGAAGAATTATTGTTTAGAAGCAGCGGAGGAGTTCGCCCTCCGAAAATAACTCCGATTGTTCAGTCTTTACGACACTGAACTTAAAGTAATGTGTTTTGACGTGCGCCTTATAAATGGTTATTGGTGTTTACAACGCGAATGCTTTTAAATGTGTAAGCCAACGATGGATAATGCTTGCAACTGAAGCTGGGGAAAGGGTCCTTCATTGATACATTCTTATTTATACGCACTGAACTTTTAACTAAGAAATAGCCGTAGAAATAAAGGTGAAAGACAAGATAAAGCTTGTCTTTGCGATTTGTTTCAAACACAATTAGATTTGAAGTAAAATAATTCTATATATAAAATTAATCGATGAGAATAATGTACATAAAAATAAGCAATATACAAAAAAATAATTAGGTATTAAATAAAAAAATGCAAAAATTGTAAAACAAAATTAAAATACTAACTTTAAATATATTATTATCCTCTTAAAATTTAAACAATGGTATTTTGTAACGTAAGATTGATACGTAGGTAACAATTACGGACCAATTATTCGCAGCGACCGATTCGAATGCATTGTTATTAAAACCTCACAAAACAACTGGCACACTGTAATTTTATCACTTAACAGGTTCATGAGTATTGCGAATCGAGCAACAGAATTACTATAAACCATTTTCGTAACACTACTCAAACTCAAAAGGCAACATCGGAATCATAATACCGGTATGAAGTATCATTGTTTCAATATTTTTTTTATTTCCTCCTGGTGTCCATTAATTCAATAATCGAAACGGCCAGTAATGTACAAATCGACCAAGAATCAAAATGTTTTGACACCACAAATCTATTTTCGTGTTACAACGCACACCGAGACCGTCTGTGTAAACAGACGTTGCGCCCAAACTTCGGTCAATAATAAAAACGACAGTATGCGGAAAAACTAACATCCTCGAACATAAACATCAAAGGTTTCGAGATAATAACGACAATAACGATCAATCCGTACTGGACTAATGGCTCGGCGTACTAATTAGGGTCAATTCACATCATGCTCGATACATTCGCATCGATCTATTCGATTAAGGAACTATCTCTCTATCTCAACCGACATCGTCAAATTCCTATAATCTATTATAAACATAGTACTACTGCATAATATAAAGTCATGCTTTGTAAAACGCATAGCATAAGAATGGTAGATGCAGTCCGCCTCATTCAAACTGATAGAAATCTGTAGTGTATTCTCTCTTTCTATTGTTATATGACAGGAGTATTCCAGGCATTGCTTTGGTTCTGATGAATTAAAATTGTCTATGATTTTTTTATAGCAATAATAAATGTGAAGCATTAGTGGTTTCAAGTACAAGAATGACGGTATGTAGTGACCCTAGCGGCTCCCCGTACTAATGAATGTGCGACTCTACTATCGACTCGACTGTTGGCAACATCCGTTTCGTTGATTTATTATTGCATATGAAAATTCCAGATTCAATGCCGCCAACGTACGAATAACATTCGTTTTATTGTGAAATACAAGAATCAAAAACGGCCAAATACAAATTCCAAATGACCTTTGTTCAATTGCATAATAAAAGAAAAGAGTTCTGGTAGGCGCATAAGATTAATTGTTATTGACCAGACCGATAGGACTGAAATAAAAAGAAAATTAATTAATAGTTTTGTAGGAGGACCTTTGTCCAGCGTTGCAATTATGTTTGATAGCAAGCAATAGCAGCAGAAGTGTTCCGATTAATAATATGTGATAGGCAGATATGGACATTAGGCCTTACCAATTATCAATCAATGAATTAGTCATTTCTTTGTCCATAAGCATTACAGGATGTGTTAGAGTAATAGCCCTGTTACTATGCCAACTAAGGCCATACAAATAACGTCCATTATTACAGCTTTTTGTGATTTTGTCAAATAACATGAATACATTTAAACATTTATTGACGTACATAAAAAGATAAATGAAAACAAGTCATGTCTAAAGTACTGCAAGTAAACCCGTTATAGAAAAATTAAAGCCTAAAATAAACAAACGTATTTCGACCTGTCTATTAGTGCACTGCCAAAAGGACATTTTAATTAAGGCCAATTAGTGTGCGCTTTTCGGAGCCCACGTAATTATAGATGTGATTTAATTTATCGCATTAACAGTTTCAATTCTGCATTACATCAATTTCATTAATCAATCTAATCCGTTCCATTAATAAAATATCCATTACATAATCCGTAAGTGATATTTACAAAATACGCAATCTCTGCGTACTATTGAAAACGTAAAATATGGAATTACTTCAATAATTTTATTTGCTTATTAATTTTTAACAACCCTGCCTTGGGTATCATTTATCAATTCTATAACGATTAATTATAAAGTAGAGAATTAGGTCCTAGGCCTATAAGCGCTAACCGAGCCGCCCGACCGTAATTCGCAAGTGTTGCGAATTCGCACCCTAAAGTTCGCAGCGCGCAATCGGGGTGTTTAATATGACGCTCGGCGGCGGTTACCAAGTTTCATGGTGCGGCCGCGGACGCGTAACAGATGTAAACAATCTCGGGGCAGCGTCGTAAAGTCCCGTTTGATCTGCCCGGCCCCCGCCCGCCTCTAAAATATGGATTTTATGTCCCTGCTGCTGTACCGCATTCATGCCGACCCTCATAACCGAAGGAGCCGCTCGATCATTAAAATTCAACCCTACTTCCAACTAAAACTTAATGATCCGACCTGAAACCGAAGCTCGCAACGGCGAACTTGTCCTAATCTCGAAATAGAATCTACATCATTCTGTCACAAACTAATAAAGAACGGCTAACTTCAAGTTATTACAATAATAATTCAGGACACGGCTGTCTGATGCCAAATCAAAAAATTAAATGCCTATGTTACAGTAACCGGACAGCTGTTAAACATTAAAATATATTTATATTCTACACCCAGACAGAATAAACAATCACCACATAAATGTTTGTTCTGGGTGGGAATCGAATTCACGACCTCCGTTTTCGTATTCTAGGTGTCCAATCTCTAGACCAAGAGTCAGGAGTTTGGAAGACGAATTAAGAATTAACAAATATAAAAGTAGGTACATTACATTAACAAAGCGGTATGTCCGGATCTAACGCGGTGTTAATTCAAGCAAACGCTTCACAAAGAGAATAATAAATCAAACACGATTAATATACGAGTACCATTAATTTTGACAAACATCAGTAGGTAAAACACAACCGGTCCAGGCGATCAAAACTAATAAACCCGCATTGTGGAGACAATAAAAATGTGGTGTTCGTTATGGAGACAGTCGCCACCCTGTCCGAGGTTATGAGTAATAACTCTTACACTCTGATTCCATTTATTCAACGCGCCGGGCGTCTTACATTAATTTACGAGGGACTAACGCTCGCATCTCACTCGAGATATTTAACGCCTGTTTTGACACTTACGTCGTACCGTTCACCAGTTTATTGTCCTCGTGATACAGGAATCGGTCACATTAAAGCGAGCATTATATTTTAACTTCATTCTCATATTGAAATACATAAATTTTATTGTTCCTCTGTCACGCTGTTTGCGCTTTCACGCTAATAAGCAAATGTTAATATCTAAATAAATTATAATTAACAAAGTACAAATTTATCTAGGTATAGTAGGTACATTTATATATTTGAGTAGCGTTATTAATATGCGCGTTATATTCTTATTATAATATGTACCTAGTACCTACCTTCGTCGATGAATATAATATACCAGTACCTTTCACTATTTCTAATCACAGTAAAGCTACTATTGAGATTTTTAAATACCTAAACTGAAATTATTTACAAATATTTCATTTTGCATCCCCAGTTTTTAAGTATTAATCACAATGAAATACAAATCTAAATTTCTCCAACCATTAAGAGCAGATCTTGTTACCGCGTTAATATTCCGAGTCCCGCATATGTAAAGGGTTGGGGAACTGAATTTAATTGAATACTGGCATTAACAAATGGAGCAGCCGTTTCCGAGCTCCGCATTTAACTTATTATTGTTCCATGATGCCGAGCGTTCTTCTGCCGGATTGCCGCGTGACAGCACGACGGGCCATCCATCACGTTCTTAATTTAAAATGCCCGCGATTTGGGAAACGCGCGCCCGAAACACTCGCTAATCTCCCCGCCTAACGGATTGTGTACAGAAATAAAGCGATCTTTACAAACATTCTTAATGTCTAATAAAAATGTCTACACACCTGATTATTTACTAGACAACAGACACTGCGAACAATCGGGCACTGTTTAGGTTACGAAAATCGGGCGAACTACTTAAATAGTTGCGTAACGATAAGCTTCAGAGGAGTCACTAAGCTGCCGTAATTCAACAAAGTAGCAGAGTGCTCGTAAATAGTTAATCCCGTAATAAAAACGTCGATACACCTGATCGCGCCTACTGAGATGAGTCGCGACTGGTTTAGAAACACCATAAATCTGGAAATAGACGTCGGTGTGGCGTCTTCAGTAGCTATCGATTAAACAAATAAAAAAGCGTTTCGCTAGCTGAAAGGCGAAAGGCGACGTGACGGTGGAGGGTCGTAAAAACGTATGGCACAGAGATGCCGGCTAACTGCAGTAGTAAACCGGATCGTTTTGTATACATGCCCCTTGTTATAGTCGCCGGACGCGGTAAACAGCGCTTGGGCCGCGCGTCGCCGCCTTTACGGCTGTCCTTTGTAATCGCGACCATCTTCGGACATCACCTCGTCACTCTTAACTTTTAAAAAAGCACAGACTAAAGTATTCAAACGCGTACTTCCATATCATCCAAATGGAATAAAATATATTAATATTTTTTAATACTGAAACATTGTAGTCGCATAAGTTAAATAACATAAGGAGCTCTTATATAACTCGCATGTCCTATGTTGAAAAAGTATTGCACTGAGAATATTTTAATATATTCGATGTTTGAAAGAAATAAAATTGTTTAAAGACCAAACACTTATTGCCGCAATCGAAACCAACCTGGATGGCGATAGTCACTATATGATGTAAAAAAGAAGTTATCCAATTATTCTTCCTTCTACTTTTCTTGATAATTTACGCTTCTGACGCATTTTATTAACAAATTCTCTTTTATTCCAGATTACGGCTACGGACATCCTGGTGCTTTCAGTCCGTTCTTATTGAACCCGGGCTGGTTAGACGCGGCGTACCTCAATTACGCCTGGGCTGATTATTTCAGGCCTCCCCAGTTGAGAGATCCAGCCGCTATTGTGAAAGGTAATGGGTTTTTTCGTTTTTGAAATGTTTACATAATGGAGCAAAACGATAATTTTAAAGCAATAAGTGTTGAAATTTAAAGTTTGTAATAAAATACGTAAAAAAACGGGAATAAGAAGCTAAAAGTAAAATGCATCTACTAATCGAGAACGTAGCCCTGTTCGCTATTAGTATCGGGTTCCTGTGAAGTTTCCAATTGGGAAATTATTTGACGTTCGTTAATTTAAAAATTCCCAATTCAGCAAACAACACTCAAAAACATGTTGCTCGCAGTAGAACCACCCTCAAGGCCGTACAACGCCAAAGCGGCTCAAATAAAAGAAGCGGCTCTTGAGCGAGGCAAAACAACACCGGTCCGACCGAAGCAAAACCACCCGCTGAAGTTCCCTCGTCGGTAAAGAGGGGGGCTCAGAACGGAAAACGTACAAAAAGCACCGCCTTCACGTTCGAGAGAGTGTGGAGTCAATTTTATTCCAATGTAGGCAACCGCGCCACCAGCCACTTTTTGTTTCCGACGCTGAAACGCGAGGAGCGTTGTACTCAAACACCTACCGACTTTTATTAAACGTACGCTTCGTTTTTACAGAGACATTTGGAAAACTTTGAGTTTGCTCCTGTCTAAGCCCTCGTCGATTGCGTGTTACGTTATGTTCAATCCATTCCGTTCAAAATAAATTCAAACGAAAATATAACCATTTCTCTGTATATAGATTGAAACCATTTCAGTACAATAGAGAATAACATAACCCAATACGTTTCTATGAATGCTAAAAATCATTAAAATCATGGATTTGTGCTCCGATAAGTGAACGGAGGTGCCGTGCTTAATTAAAAATAATTTCGAGAGGAAAGCAAAATCAAATCCAGCAGTCCGGATCACCTCAATCAGGAGCGACGCCGATATTGGTCCCCACCTCACCAAATTACCCCCTAGTTACAACCCCACCCTCCCCCATGCCTTTTAAAGTGGTCTGCGCACTGCCACTGCTGCGAATATAAAAAGTGCAAAAGAGATCCGAGCGTCGCACCACCTCCGAGCTCTTTGTGGCCCAATCTGCGCCTTCATCGTGTCCTTTTTATGCGCCAGCTTCTTTTACACGAAATCGAGAATCAAAGCTTGCACGGTAGCTACAAGAACTTATCGAACACAGCTACTAATGAAAATTTCACGTTTCGAGCCCTCTTTGTCCACTCTGAGCGGAGATAGCGCGCTTCCTTATCGCGATGCAACCGGCTTTGTACCGCACACATGTGTTGCCGGCAGCACCTCCGCTCGTGCCCCGCATCGCTAATGCGAGGCGCTGGCAAAGGAGACATATCCGAGCGAATTACGGCAGAATGTCGTGTCTCGATCGTAAAGAACGACATCGCATTCGGATAAATAAATATTGCACCCTCACCCTCCCAATATTGCACTAAAAAAACATCCCTTTTGGTGAAGCCGCCTTTAAACGCCTACAGATTGTACATTATCCTTAGCGCGATTATGCACCCTCGTTGTTCAGGGAATCGACAGAGTGCCCGCGTGCCCTGAGCTGTCCCTTGGGATACGTTCTTCATATTACGTCATGTTGCTATATCATAGAAAAGTAGCAAAGAGCACGATGTTAGATATGTAGATTCAATTACTGAACTTGAGTGTTTTTTGCCTGCAGGTGGAGCCGCACCGATCACAACGCCGCCCGTGACGTTACCAGGGGTTGAACTGTTTCCATTCCCGCCAGCAATGGCCAATCTGCCGCCAGCGGGACTAATTCCATCGCCTGGAGCATTTTTGCCACCCAATGGACTTCTACCTTTCTCACATCATCCAGCCGAACTTGCTCTGAAATCTTTACCGGCAGAACTTTCCTTAAAAAATGGTATCAATCCTTACGATGCATTGAGGCATTTTCAAAGCAATGTTTCTTCGATGGACACATCGAGTGCTCGATTGTCTCCAACAAGCAGCAGACAAAGTGGCAGTCCGAGGAGTCTGATAAATGGAAGTCCTAGGTCGAAGGCGGATTCCAAATCAGAAGTCAATTCCACTCACGACGCGACCATATCAGATGAATCGGACGAGGAGCCCATTGAAGTAGTGAAATCTGCCTTCCATCCGACCCGACCGGCAAATGTGGAGCTGCAAGAGATGAAGCAAGTGCAAGCAGCGGATTCGACAGTCGCTGACCGGCCGCGACATCGCAACGAATTAAAAGCACCTTTACAACGCACGACGCGGGTACTGTCGACAAGCCCGACGTCCACGAAAATCAGCAATGGTACGATTTCAACACACAAGTCCGTTTGGCGACCCTATTGACAGTTTGAGTGTTGGTGATGGTTTAGTCAATAATTCCGTGTGAAGCGGACCCGTTAAATGTGATAAAACAATGAGCTTGTAAATAATATAATATTGTTAAATAATTAAATATATGCCAGATATTTATTGTTAGAGTAGGTAGATATTATTATAGATCTTTAAGAAGTTCTTAGATAAAGAGTTTAGAAATTTGAATAATAGTTTAATAGCCAATGTTGCATGCGTTGTTAATGCTTCCGATTAAATCTTACATAAACTTTGTTTGATATCCAAGTCAAGTCACAGTTATTCGAATACTGAAGAACATTCTCAATGATTATGAATTTATGTACATAGATTTTACCTGTTATCTAAATATTCGAAAATGACTGACTACGTAAGACACTCTATCTAGTAATTTTGTAAATAATTGTAAATAATGTAAAAGTATTTATTGTAACAGTCATTGTAAAATAAAGAAACGATAGTGAGCTATGAAATATAGATTTGTAAATATGTAGAAACATAATAAATAAAGTAAAAAGTATCTCAAAATTTAAATTGCATTTTTGTCAAACCTACATTGTTCCTTTAACACTTAAGAATTTTATATGAATGCGGCGATGTCCATCATTGGAAACAACTTATTTAACATTTTATAGAAAATTTCGTATTGTTAGTACTTGCAGCGAGGTCGGTAAAACTTTCATGTGGGGTTATGAACAATTGACTGAAAATAACTATTTTATAAGTCAGTCCAAACATTGGGTTTGTTTATGTTGGTAGTCTGCAACGTGCAATACACATGTTTAGTCTCGCTCTATGAACAATCTGCCGACGGTGACTAATGGAGTTCAATTCCTGCTATAACATCCTTACTTGAATATCAATTATGTTGCATACTTCTAACAAAAAAGATATAATACCTTACTTTTTGGAACTCTCATTATTATTTTTGTTATTGAATTGATATAATTTACTTTACTAAATAAATGAATATTGTTAGTAAGTGCATGTTAGAAATTTACTCAATTTAGGAAGTCCCGAATATTTTAATTAGTTAAGGATGCTATTTAATGGATTAGAATATGCTATTTAATGCGTATGTCAAAGTGATCGGTTAAAATACATAGTAACGGCCGTATATGAATATTACAGTTTAGATTTGCCACCGATAAAAGTCCTCGCAATCAGCGACGCGAGTAAAACTACTCATTTATTAAACCCATATCAGCAGAAAGGCTCGCCGTGCTAAAATGCAAAATGTTTGCGCTCAATGACAATTCAATACGGCGGTAACGAACGTAATGTGCGCCGGTACAAAAAGTATTCATGGACGCTGCGTAATGACTGTGCATTGAAGCGCAGCTCAAACAAAATTTCAAATTCAAAATACACTCATTGAGGCCCCGGCCGTCTGGCCACAGGTTTTTAATATATCCAAATAGGATAGTCGTATAACGTGTAATATGGGGGCTCCGTAGTGTTCGGGCCAAGGACGGTCCTAATAATAAAACTTAATCAACGTTTTTTTAAAATATCGATTCATTAAAATGTTATGTTTAAGAATGTGAGCTGTCTTTATGTTAGCTGATGTATAATTGCTTTTTTCTGGAATTATTATAACAAGCGTATATTATATATGGCAACCTGATCAGACAGAATAGGCGGCCATTTTGCATTGGAATAATTGGACATACGTGAATTCATTATACCTACAAATATGATCGTAGCCAACCTATAGTACCAAGTAAATCCCTTATAGATCGTGTTTTCTAATGAACTCGCCCATATTTTTACAAGAATGGCTTTGGTGTGGATAGGTTTTCGGCGAAAAGCGAATCGTAAGCCCGACGCGCCCGATGGAATCAAAGGCCGACATAATGAGGAACCTGCGCGGCTCCATTCACTGAGCGAACGTGACTCGTTCTAAGTAACACGTGTTCAGTACCAGTTCAAAGGGTAACGCATTATTATATACCATTTGATTTTGCGATATAAAAGTAAAGCATTCATTATTTCACATTTTCCGCAACAAAAGGCTTAGAAATAAACTTCATTCCAGTTTAGGAATATTATTTGAATACACCAAGACAATCACTATTTTCTAGCTTTCGGGAAATTTTAAAAAGCTACGTACATTCTCCACGTCTTGTTATAATACTGTCGTTTACATTAAGTATATTTCTAAATTTCTATTACGTTGTGCTTCTGGACATTTAGTTCATACAACTTATATTAGCGAACTATTGCGAAAAAAAAGAAATATGAACCACAACATAAGTTTTCTTAAAACAAGGGGGGTTTACACTATTTGGATATTAATTTTGGGTTGAGACACAATGACAAAATATTTCAAATGCTTCTGCATAACATGTAATACATGAAAATTGCATTATCTATTCTTAAAATTTAATGAAATTTGCTGAATAAACTGGAATTATGGAGACTCGCCTAGTGGCGCTGGTCTGGTGAGCTGGGCTTGTTTGAGGAGCGGGCGGCTGACCGCGGACACCCTCGGGGCGCCCCACGACGCCACGCTGCAATCAGCTAACCGAATCAGCGCCGCGCAAACATTGCCGATACTGTCCAACATGCCCTCCATACGTAGGTAAGCGTATTAACAATACCAATGCTTTTTATTGTAAAAGCCGGGACGTGAGTGCAGACTAGGATATTCAATTGCCGATAGTTCAAAACGTTTCTAATCAGATCGAAATGACTGATCCACATAAGCCGGAGGCATAAAGAATTATGGAACTTCACACATCTGATTTTAGACACAAAAACATCGTTAAGTAAACGATTTTGCTGATATTAGAGTAAGTTAAGTAAACGGCACAGTTTTGTTTCCAAAATATTTCACTATAACAGGAAATGTCATGTTACTGAGACAACAAATTTTGATTGGCTAAATCAATACAGAGCGGTTATTGGTTAACCAAAGACACTAAAGGTGAATTCACAATGCTGATATGCCAATCATACCTATAGGAATAGATTTAGCATCCCTAATGTAAAGATGTAGATCTACTGTATCTATACTGTAATGTATCTATACATTATGTATGTAGATATTCTATACTATCACGTTTTGAAGTTAATATTAATCGGCAATATCTACATGGCAACGACATTCAGATGTGACGATTAACCTTTGCATTTTCAATACTGTCACCTAATAATTACTGCGGAATGTGACGCTTGAAGTGAGGATAAAAAAGAATGCCATGATGACAATGTCACTATCCATAGTTGGTTAAAGGTTTTGTAAGTTTATAATAAACTAGCTGTTACCCGCGGCGTTGCCCGCGTGGTTACAAACATGCAAAATATATAAAAATCATCCCACGGCATCCCACGGGAACATTTTTTCGGGATAAAAACTATCCTATGTGTTAATCCAAGTTTACCCTCTATGTGTGTGCCAAATTTCATAGAAATCCGTTAAGCAGTTTTTGCGTGAAAGAGTAACAAACAAACATACAAACTTTCGCATTTATAATATTAGTAGGATTGTAACTACACATAGCGCCAATGGCTATAGTCTGTTAATTATTTAAAAAGTCAGTGTTCTTGACAATGTCACGGCATACCGTGTTCCTGTTGTGACAGTAGTATGTTAACACAGTTATTACTCTATCAGGGGCCGTGGACGATATTTCAACGGGCGGAACTCATCTGGTAGTTTACGGGTGTTGTTTGAGGAGCGGGCGGCACACCGCGGCCGCTCGGCGTCGCCCGTTCCACAATCAGCTAACCGAATCAGCACTGCTCAAACATGCCCGACGTTAGGTATACATAGGCCCACGTTATCACACTAGCCTACTCTGCAACAATAGGTACAATGTTACAGAGAATAGGAACTGTAGTAAAGTATTATTTAAATATACTACCTCGTTGAAGTGTTAGAATCTGACCAGTTTGTAAAATCCGCAGCATAAATGGACACACAATGGAATCTTTTTTATAGATGGTTCTATATATCTTCGCAACCATAATTATTTTAGTGACGATCTCAATTAAATCGGTGTGCAAGTGTAAAAATATACAGACCTACAGTGCCTTACCAAATGTAAAGTGTCAGTAATATACGAGTACTTACACTTCATTCCGTAACATATAGAATTAAAAGGCCTCCACTATTTCAACATCGCTTATTATTGCTTAGCTGAGATTTCGGTAAAATGTCAACATATATAGTTGAATACACTGTATTTATATGACCAATTTTTCTAGCTTGCTGGTTCAATAGTGAACAGTTCAATTAAAACCAATTCAGCGAATTGTCTGTCTATTGCATCCTTGACATTCTCTACTGTAACACCTATAATTTACTACATTCTCATTTCCACGCCTAAAATAAATGAGTGAGTGAGTATAGCCAGGTAAATAAAGAGAATCAATCAATGTGGATTCAAAAACATTTTATTTCTATCAGATAGTACGCGCTAGGCAATCTAACTAATCGGCGATACGAATAGTCGGATCATAATCTAGCAATGAACTACTAAAGCTAGTCAATCTAATAGATCTCTAATCGCTGTTAATTTAATGTACTTATATTTTGCTGAATTCCCAGCATAGTTTTTCAATACCACGATTTTTCCTTCACTTTTAGTTATTGTTATTGATGTCGGATCTTAAAAACGCACGAAACTATGAGTTCTGTATAATTGTTTATATAACATGTGCATAAAAGAGTATATATCGATATATCGATAAGAGTATATGTATTGCATATGTATGCTCCGGAAAGCGTTAGAAACGGGTAGGGAACGCTCCAACTGAGGAAAATCATCAAACAAAGGACCATGATGTGAGTGATCGACAATACGTTGTCGTACCAACAGTTTCATAAGAGACAACTGATATGTGGAGATAGAAAAAGACACTTTAAAAGCACGAGACTAAAGAGTCACTAAGCAAATACGAATAAAGCAGAATGCCCCAACATTACGCTTTCCTATCCCATCATCACGTGTATTTTGTAATAAACGATCGATGACAAGCGTAATTATAATTTGAAATTTAAATTTTAGTCTTATAATTCTGTAAATAGCACAAAAGCAGATACCTCCTTTATGAGAAGGTGGCGTCTTTAAGGTTTCTTGAAAGTAATGAACGAGTTTTATCGTTATTGGCATCTATTGCTACATCTCCTCTGACTCTCGGACATTATGGACTCACTGCCATCCATCCATAAAGCAAAACATGCTTGATATTCAGTCGCATCAGGCTGCACTTAATATAGCAGTGTATGAAGCCATGGCTTAATTCGCCCGAGGCTATGTAGATCGGTTAGATCAGCTGTATCTAGCGCTTTGAACTGGACGCGTCAGCATATTCTAATGGAGCTTTATATGTGTAGAAACCGAACGAAGACAGAAATCAGGTATCTTACCTACCTGCAAAATACATTAACGTTCCGTTGTGATGGTTTTTACACCGTGCCTTATTATTTATATGGTTAAACAAATATTTTACCCTAAAACACAGTTCAGTGTTACAGGATAATTCAAAAACAAAAAACACAATTGTATGAATTTCCCTTTCGAACCTTTTTCCTTTTCAAAATCAGTGTAGTTCATTCCAGATGTTTGAGATCACAATATATTTTATTTCCCCTTTTTAGATTACGGCATCCAGAGTCCGTGGGTTCGACACCGCATATCACTAAGGCCATCGCATGCTTTTATTGTCCAATATCGAAGCGACACCGTGAGTGCCCCGGGCGCACCTAACCGGTCCAAATTGAACCACTTGAGCCACCTATACAGGGGACAGTGTAGGTTTATACTGCTATTTACATTTAGCAATGTGAATATGCGATTTTATTCAGTTCAAAATTAAAAACATTGACCAATCAATGTATTCTTGTTTGTTGTAAATAACTCTAGCGCTACGCTAAGTTATTTTGTGTAAATAACAAAATGTGCTAACATTTTGTATAATTTTATCGAATATAATCTTTGTAAAATATTTTCATCGATAAATGCAAGTATTAGACAATACTATATCAAAGGTTAGGACAAAGGAAAGTAAGAACAATTCTTTTGTTCCTCTATCTTTTTAAAGAATAGGTGTTTGATAAAAAGTAACACCACCATCAAGCATATTCTATCCTAATTAAGTTCAGAGAACTTTTGCAATAGAACCTTGTTGAAAACGTAGCATAAAGCAATATTGAAAAATGAAAATCAACAGGAATTCTTTTTCTATGACATCAAAAAATGCACGCTAGCGACAGTAAAATTTATTGTGCTATTTTATTTCACTCCGATACTGTGGTATGCAAATATCAAATTGTAATGTAACGTAAAAATTAAATGAATACCTACACCAGGAAATGTACACTGACGCATCTAAATGAAATTGTAATGCTAATGTTACTCCAATATGAAGAATATAAAATTAAAACGTGCGAGATACGCACTGACGTAACTGAATTACGTGTAGCACAGATTCATTGTTTTCTAATATTAGAATCGTTTGTCTGTTTTCGATTGAAACTACAGCAGCCATTTGCATACGTATTGCAAATAATTTCGACAGTTATACTAGGTTTCCATAACTTTGTAGGACTGTTTCAAATATTTCAACACTACGGATCGCGTCAATAAAGTCTTCTACTTTCGACTATTTATTATAAATATCTTCCTATCGGTCTGCCTATTTATTTATAAAAAAGTTTTAATATTGTCTAAAATCCATTAAACTCGGACTTTTTAATGGATATTGGCTGACCATCGAACAGAGATGTCTATTTCCATTGTTAAATATTTTATTACAAATATAACGAGTATTTATAATGAAGTTTGTACATATAATGCCTCTATATTTTTTCTATATACATATGTACATATAAAGGTACATGTATTTATATTCGTTTTTTATACGGTTTATAACTTCCTATCCGCGTCTCTCCTAACGTTTCTCCAAAATCGTTGTCTATAGCACAGCTGTACCAGTACAGGACTGACGTGTTACTACTTGAATTGAAGCATAGTACAGAATTCGACGGACACAAAACATTTCCACGATCATATTGCGCAAAATGGTGTCGAAGCCGCGCCACTCGAAAGAGAGACGGGGGTGACAAAACTCAACTGGACAATAGGACGAAAGAAATCACGCCGATAAAATTTTAATGCCTGTATAAAAAGGCTATAAATTTGATTTACGCAGCCCCTACCCCGTAAAACGGGGTAATATCGAAAAATAACATGAGATAATGTTGGCTTACAAAGTGGGGTCGTCGGGCGGGATTAG
>DWQT01000196.1:0-26902 GCA_018244895.1 Myscelus amystis hages | reverse complement strand
GTTCCTGTTTTATACTATGTAAGAAGAAGAAGAAGATACTTCTTTACGCGAGCGAAGCCGCGCGTAAAAGCTAGTCACCTTATAAATATGCGACA
The DNA here is from genome assembly GCA_018244895.1 of Myscelus amystis hages. Lineage (NCBI taxonomy): Eukaryota > Metazoa > Arthropoda > Insecta > Lepidoptera > Hesperiidae > Myscelus > Myscelus amystis. Next base: position 26,807 of record DWQT01000196.1, on the reverse strand, counting down.
AGTGAACAATGTTAGATATGGGAATGACAGGGATTGGAACGACATATAATAATTCCAATTTTAAACTGATACTCATAATGTTACCATAATATTCCAGCTATGAATCAAAAAGCGCGCTACGATTTTCAAATAATAATTATAATTAGCTTTAAAAAAATTAATCGGTTATGGTAGTCGTTATCTTTGAAACATTGTTGCGGAGAGACGCTCAGGAATCATATTTATGTTGGGAAGGTAATTTCTACGAGACGAGACAAAACGCAATCAATTATACCCATATTAGTCACAATCATTGATGGATATTTAAGTGTAGCTTTTAGTGCCTGCATGTGACTTCTATGACTTAGTTGTTAGACTTAAAGTAATGAAAACTTGTTAACAAATAACCTGTTAAACAAATTTTAGAAGGTTATCTCCATGGCTTTCGTATTTTACTCAATTTTACAAAAGAACTAAACTAGAATTAGCTTCCACATGGTGAACAGAACAAACTTTTCATTACTACTAGCTAAACTATTATTATACGTTTACACAGTTTATACATATTTAAGGTTTTAGAAAAAGCATAACTGCCGCACAAACCCTAATCTTTAGCTGCTGCATTCATCGTTTCACTTGAAGGAGATCGAAATGCACTACATATTACAGGTATAAGTAAAATGCAGCCCAATGAGATAAAGATCAATTGTATTGATGTTATATGCATTATCTTGTCTGTAATAACTGCAATCGACGATAAATATTTTATAATTAAGGCAGCACACACAGTAGTAGTTACATAAGATAACAACACATTGCACTGAGAATTATCACATTCCTGGCTTCGAACATAGTGGATACATAAATAAAATTAACATTATTTATAATATAAGGCACAGTAAAGTAGTTTAAGTATTTTTCTACAAATGCCTTTGTTGGTAGGACTGATTGAATGTACATTTAATATCAATGTAATTATAGTCAATTGATTTGTTTAATTATTATACTTAGTATATCACGTTGGTTCTATAAATATTAATCTTGCAGCCTTCTTTAATTACGCTTGTGGTGCTGTATCTATTTTAATTATTACCATATTGTAATCGATTAATCAAACATTTGATTTAATTTTACTTAATACTGATGTAGGGACTTTTGTTTAAAAATGTGTCAACCTTACAATAAACATACCTGTACCAAAAAAAAATAAAGGTACAATACGCGATTTAGATTACGTATAGGTACGCTGAGGTTCGTAAGCAGATTAAAACTCTCCATTATCTTAAACGTTAGTTGTCTTATTGACACTAATGCTATAAATGTGATTGGAATATAACTGTGGACATAGACTGTGAAAGGACTAAGAAACGTGAGCTGAAAAAAACTTAAACAATGCCTAGGAAGAAGAAATTTTATCGAAAACGAGTGCTAAATATCAAAAAGGTCAAGGGGCAATAGCAATAATATTTTTTTTGTTGAAAAATCACGTTAAAGTGATACTAGTAAGGATGACGATTTTAGCCAATGATAATAATTGAACGATCAAAAAATCTGCAAGCTTTGATATCGTAAAGAGGAATTCAATTCTCCAAACCATGTGGCCGTTACATTTCCAAGCGGATATCAAAGCGAAATTGTAAGCTAATCCACCCACCGGAATATCAAATCAGGTGTTGCTTTGTGGAAATCCATATCGATCATACCAGCAAAAACGTCAAACGCAGATGTGAAACACGTATTAGAACGTGCAATGAATGCGATGGAACAAAAGATTGTTTTATTTTTGGTAATAGCTCGAATTTGCCATTTTCGAGAATTCTTTTAAAAATTTAAGATTTACTTTTTGCTTTCCTTCCAATTACGTGTTTGATTTATTTTAGCATCCAGGCTCTAATCGTATCATTAACGAAAGGGGAGGAAACCTGCACATTCTCTTCCCTATGTAATCTGTGTTTATAAGTGGAACAATACTGAGTTGGACAAAAACTATGTTACCACAACCGGAAATTACTCAAAAATTAGGTGACTTTAACCTTTAACATATTAAAAAAAATCGTTTACATTTTTAAAAGTAAAACATAAATAAAACTTACATGTTTTTTCTTTATGATTTTAACCTACATTATAGTTATCAGTAGGTACGTTCTTAACCAATCCCCATATAATCCACTGTTTGCGCAAACAGCACTTTTATCTAATGCTACAAATATGTGTAGCAATAAAACCTACAATTAGTATGAATAAATCTAAAACCTTCGTGCACCTAATCTCTCGTGGCGGAAGACACGCGTCGTTTCCGGTTGTAAATTCTTGAAGACGAATGTAATGAGGACATCATTTGTTATATTTGGACCGAAACTCCTTGGAAGTGTTAATTAGTTCCGCTAATATCAGCTGCCGTTGATTTGGTGAATGTATCTTAACGTGTTTCGTGTAACTGAAATTGAATATTTGCTCATTGCAATATTAAACTTCTCCATAACTCTGCTATCGTTATAATCTTTATTCTTTGTATCATTCGTTAATAATGCATCGCCTACACGCGTTCAATAATAAATCATTATAACCTTATCACCTCCATCAATTTCTGTTGAAGCGAATTCGAATTTCGCAAGCACATTGTGAGTCCCTTCGGAAACGGGTCGTCAACGTCCCATACGCGTGGCTGCCAAGTTTTTGCGCTTGCATTCATCACCACAATTCATTCTGTATGTCACACGGGAGCTCCCATTTGTATGCGCACGGGAGCGTTGTTGCAACGATCGCGCGAATATAGATTCGAGCCTTTTGTTTCTACGAAGCCAAGTCCCTCTGCTTGGGTGGGCGTACACAGATTGACTTCATTGTCACTGTCAGCATAATTCAGTGGAACAAACCACTCGTGAATTGTTAATCGCCGACAGGCAGCAGTAATAAATATGTCAAAGGGAAACGCATGAACTAGAATGGTGATAAAATTAGAATTTGCATACGGTAAGTGCGCCGATCTGAATATTCAAGTTGCTAACAACCGCGCTATTTGCCGACTGTTTTATGTTTGCGTCGTGATGTTTGTTACTTCATAAGTGGATGTTGTAATTTACGTCGCTCTATTGTACAGCTTAGACTTGCTGAAGTTAGACTTGCGTCATGAGAATCCGTCCGCCCAACATGTCTATCAAATTTCCAACCTAGCGAACTTAGGGACTTAGCTCTTGAATAGATTTCCAGAAATGGATGACGACTAAAATTAACTGTCAAAGAGTGAGTACTTAGCTTCATTATTCCTGTAAGCTGCGCAAACCGTCGAAAGGATTTCGAATTAAGTTTAACAAGAACGGCATTGTGAGATCTAAAGTCTGCTCATTCAGTTACCCGTTTCAAGAATTATATACCCGTGGAATAAGGGACCCCGCGGCACTCTTGTTAATCCAAGCGACACAATGGCTTGATTTGAACCAAATGCCATTGTCAAAACCAACAAAGATCTTGTCAATTATAATCTGTTAAGAATCTTCTATCGCTGATCCCATCAAACGGTAGCGGTGGCAACTGGTGTACACAGAAAAAAACTTTTTAATAAATTATTTGCGAAACCTCACGAAAGGGCGGCTCGAAGCGAAACCGATTGCCTGTGACGTGACATCCTTTGTGTCCACCGAGTATTATGTTGTCAAAATACATGGGGATTTGTTATTATTTTTGTGTTTGCGAGCATACTTAGCACCCCTTCGTCCCTTCTCGGAACGGGATGGGATGTGTGAGCAATAAAACGATACGATTCCTAACTACGATATTTCCGTGAAAAGCAACATGTGAATTGAATAGCAATGGAGCTAAGCGCTTCTCGAAATACAACAATATATAATCTCGTCTTAGACGAATTACGTTTCGCGTCCGAGATATTAACTAATATTCTCATAACGATATATTAAGAGGTATGTTTGTTTGTGATTTTCAAGTAATTGTCTTTTGTAAAGAGTTTATAGTTTCCTCTATAATAAAAGAAACATACTTTTTAAATTTTTGTCTGTCTTTCGGTCTGTTTGGGCTAATCTTGGGAACGGCTGAACCGATTTTAATAGAACTTATACTGGACGATAGAGGAGGTTATAGGGCAGGATATTGGCTATTTTTTATCCCGAAATTCGAAATTGGGATTTATGCGCGTGCGGTTATTGTATATGAAAGACAAATTTTACGATGAAAAGATCTATCGTTTACCCGTTCACAATGAGACGCGGTCTAGCAGTCTCGTCAGTGGCGCGAAATGTTCATCGTAAAGGAAAAAGTCACTCGTGTCGCGCGTCTACGTCACGTGACTCGACGTGTCCTTAAAAACTTAATAACATTTTTGCGTACGAAGACGTCGTTTCGCATTACGCCCTCGCCAGCTGTTGCCGGCAAATTACGCCATCACAACGCATAAACACGGTTGGCTGAGCCCGCTTTTAGTCACGTCACCTACGGGACTGCTTGATACTTATTCAAATTATGACGCCCGACGCCATTTTGTTTTGTTACGGATGAAACGGGCGAAGGTAATTTCACTTCGGGTTCACTGGTTGAATGAGATGTGTTTATTTGTGCTGATGTTTTTTCGGTCCTCGCCTCAGTGCTATCGCCTTCGATATTTTCTATGTACGTTATAACTAATTCCTACGTTACCTCATTTGGATGATGCGGATACAAAGTATTTTAATGTTAATACGAAATACAGACCTGATTATTATACCGTTATTAATATTCTTATTATTGATTGTTCACGAAAAGCGAAAATATACAATGTATACAAATTATTCTCTTCAATAAAAAAACACTCCATAACCGTATTGACGATGTCAATAGCATTTGCAACACTGAAACATGTGTAAATTTATTCGGGAAGTTATCTCGTAATAGCCTAGAACACTTAAAATAATCAGAATGATAATTCACAGCTAATAAAACACAAATAAAACGAATCCAACCATAAAGAAAGCCCCCTTATCATTCTTCTAAGATATGTGCCAGGGAAATTGTATTTACCAACAGCGCCGAAAACTATTTGCCAGACCTTGATGATATGTTGATCCGTCGTATATCATTCCAGCAAAACATTTCTGATTTTACATCATTGCGTCTTTTTAATTCCACATCTAACACTGTCAATTTTCTCGACAGCTCCCATTAATTTTGCATCCATTGCGCGTCCTCTCCCATAGCTTATATGCTTCAAGCGAACAAAACCGTCAATGGATCCCGTACAGTTTGACGCGTTGCGCTACGAAATCGGCCTTGTCGCGGGAAATGGATTCACACAGCAATAAATTTCGACCTGTTAACACGAAACAGAAAATATTTGTATATTATTCAGCGGCAAACACGGCTGTCACTGTATAAATTTGGTTTATTTTGTTTAGATAACAGAATTTAATTACTTCGTGTTGTGTGATCAACGTATTTGTCATCTGGTGGCTCTCGATTATTTGTCGAGTGTTAAGACCTTTGTGTGCGCTTTGTGTGTGATAACAATGTTGGACGTGGCGAACGGGTTTTTGTTTTGTAACTCATTATCATTGTCTTCTTCCGTATTCAAAGCGTTTTAACTCGTGTATTATCAACATTGAAAGGTCTAATACAGTCTTTCTCGAAGTTGACTTTTTGTCCACTTGTGGGCGACAAGCTGTCAAGGTTACGGTAAAGTGATTTGGCAGGGAGAGTGATGCAATGACTAGGTATATGAAAGTAATTTCGGCAAGAGCTAGAAAATTATTCTCAAAGTCGGCAGTAGACAAAAAATGTTTGAGAACCGACGGTCCGAACACCAGCATCACTCCATACGATATAACTGTCAATAATTTCCATATTATAGGTACTCGATGTGTTAACAGCTATTTATTGGCTTGGTCTATTTATATGAGCACATTATTTAAGGGCCCTTGTAAAGATTACTGCTATCTGCACCTATTCGTAGTGGGCTTATCGTGCTATGAACACACCCGCTGTGGACAGTATAATGATAATAGTCTATATAGGTATAATTATGTATATACTATTATAAAATGGACTGTCTGTTTGTGAAGTCAAAATTGTAAAATCTTTAAATTTGTCAGTTACAGTGACGTAGAATTGGCAAATTGTACGAGTAAAATTTTAAAAACGTATATTTTTCAAATGAATAAGAGTCTCACTGGTTTGGAGGCAAAATCATGAGCAGTGCCAATAAATCCCCCGCTCATATCTCACTCGCATTCAACACCACGTTTCAACCATCAAAAACAACAGACGGCCACATCAGACCCCCATTAATTATGATTAGCGCCTTTAACGTCTGCTATGCCCCCAAACCTCACATAAAACGCCCCCAATGTAAATATCGCCTTTATCTGTCTTTAACAATTTCGGAAACTTGCACTAAACCATCGTTGGAATATAAATTACACGGACCAACTTATTATTTACCGTTGGCAAAATGTGGGTAGTTTGAAAATGAATCTTAATGTTACTGACTTAAGTGTGCAAGTAGCGTCAACCGTTATTAATAGACGTATAATTTTGTGTGCGGTAATGGCAGAAAACATCGTCTCGAATTGCCCCCTGCCAATAAAAAAGGGGAAGGAGCGGGACTAAATTTTGTTTATCGCTATCTTTATGGCCCAACATTTATTTATATCGTGCGTATGCGTTTCGGAATATGATACGCTTTCGAATAATAAAGTTTTGAGTTAAGGGTATGTTCACACTTGCGTATTAAAATGCTTTCAATGTTTATTGAACTCTATTTGAGAACTATTTGAGAACACAAGAATTAACTTAGAAAGAGCAAAGCGTTTATTAATAATTAATAATATACAGAAACAATACACAGAAGACCCAAATTGTGGTAGCACGACAGTTGATAAACATACACATCGAATTTAAACACTCTTATTTCTAAAATTATTTTCTAGTATTAGTTTGTATTGAATTTAAATCGTATTTCGTCAGTTTTTTTAGACTACTGTTTATTTTTTATTTTTTCTTCGTAATATAAAAATATTGCATTTCCTTCGGGTCTAAACACGGGTACAATTTTTCAACAAATGGTACCGTAAGAAACGGATTAAATTCAAATTTTAAGAATCCCTTACATAGTAATAGTAGGTACCTTTCAACCGCTTTTTACTTCCCACTGTTAAAGTTAAAAATGTTCAGTACCTACCTTTAAAACAGTATTCGCCTTAACAATCCCTGTCTATGGTAAAAAATATTTAAAATAGTTAAAATGGTTGCTAGAATTGAGATACGTTTCTGTTCCCGTACCTCAACATATGGGTGCCAGAGGTCCGCTAACTGATATTTATGGTTTCTACTAGAGATGGACCGAATTCAAGTTATACCGAGAAACCGAGTACTGAGTTTTATCGAATTCATGATGCCCAGTAACCGAGCACAGAATTTTACTCAGTTTCGAGTGTACCTACCCTTTCTAATTATTCAGCGGAATTACTCTTCAGGCGTTTATAATCGTTTATTGTGAAAATGGGTATACTTTTAATAGCGTAGCAGCTTGGTTAAGGTAGAGTAACCGCTAAGTTGGAGGTCGTGGGTTCGATTCCCACCCCCGAACAAACATTAGCTTTATCGTCAATACTCATATGTTATTTCACATTTACTTGAGGTTGTATATTCATGTAGGTACATAGCCTGCGACCATGAAAATTCGAAATGCCCATTACCTGCGCCTTTAAATTCAAAAATTCTTTATTAGAACTACGAGTATGTACTCAGCAATAACTGTTCGGGTTTTGAATCGAACTATGTGGTTGTTTACGATTAATTAATTAAAATTAAATTAAAAATGCCTTAATTAAAATTATATCGATTCAAATTAAATTATATGTATGCCGAGTATCGAGCTTCAAATGAGTTCCCATCCCTATTTTCGACGGCCATCAGAGGACGGTGACTATGACCCTTACCACATTGAAATAAGGGTTAATATACATTAAATGTGTATTCGTGTTTTTCTCGGAATGTGTTAACTTGATTATTTATTGTGTCCACAGTTTTTTGTTTACTTGTTAAAGTATTTTATGAGCTGCTACTGTTTTATACATATGAATAAGTTATTTATACAGATGCTCGTATATATAACATTATAGATATGTTGTATGAATCATTGCTACGTGGATTTCAAAGTTAACGATGTGTTTATTTCTGTTGTATTAAAAAACGATTTTCTAATGTTTGAAAAGTAACTCATTTTATCTATTAACTTACTCGTACTTTATCCGTTAGTGCAGTTAAACATAGATCGGTGCGCCGCGGTCGTGGGTTCGATTCTCACATGGAACAAATATTTGGCTGTGAGTATTGGTCCTTTGTCTAGAAGTAAAATTATCTAAATATACATACATACATATATGTATGTATGTAGTTACCAGTTATCCGATAACTATAATAGGTTCTGTCTATAACTGATAATTATTTTTAAATCCACATAGAACAAAGACCGTTTCTCATTTCAATAATTAGATATTAAAAATATTTTAATTATTAAAATATTTAGTAAAGCAAGATTTAATTAATAACACTGGCTATTTGAAAACTGCTGTTTTGGGAAAATAACAAGAAAACAAAAAAAACAACTGACGCTTTAGTTTGAAATTGACTAGACAAAGACACCGCCGCAAAATACCGTTTTGCAAATTTGAAAAAAGAACCTACGATTGTAAATTTTGCCGATGGCATGCCAGTTCTAAATATTGGCTAATGAATGACTCGAAAGACTAAAATAATATAGAGGCCCAGCAATTTGGGGATTATCTTATTGTTTCGGCAAAAGTCAAAGTGAAAACAAGTTAGCGTGAACAATTAGACAATAGTCTGGTAAACAATATGGCGGTCATAGCGCCACCCTTCTCTACAATAATGTAGAGCGGGTGCAGCAATTGTAGAGTATTGTAGAGGCCTGCAATTTATTGCCAACAAACGCTACAATTCTTACTCATTACACGTCATTAAGTATTGTCTCGTCACCTTTTGAGCGCGCCGACTTGAAACACGGGCCACAGAAACAGCGGCCGCATCCGAGGAACGGGCCGTCGAGCGGTAGCGATTTATAAAATAGTTATAAATAAAGATTTTAATGCAGTCATAAAGATAAGATCCGTTTGAGTATAATAATAATTTTAATTTTTAATTACTTCTTACAATATTATATAAATTAGCTAAGTACTTAGTGTCAGGTAATAAGCATTAATCACATCGTTATTTACAATTGCATTAATAGACTTAATTTAATCACTGAGCTATTGTGAGTCATCTAAGTTATTATGATTTTAGTAGTTCTGAAAAAAGGTGACGAAATATCTTTTATAATTTGTTAAAATATGGAATTGCAGTTATAAATTGCCACTACTACCTACGAACAATTGTAACCTTTATGAGGTCTATAGGAAAGAGAATTAATGGTATTAGTGATCTGTCTTCAAACGGTCGCCTCTTGCCATATATACATACGTGGACCGGTATAATAATATATGCTTCAACAAAAAACTCAAGTTTCTGTAATAAAAGCTGATTCTCAGTAGAAATACATAGGTGTAACAGCGGTACTTCCCCGGGCCTATCCGTTCCACCACATATTGAGCTCATATAAAAAGACAAGATAACAAATTGTGACTTGTAAAGTTTATCAAATGTTAGATCGGTTTAACATAATCGTAGGTATAGGTATATAGTATCAAATTTGGACAAAATACAAATTTTGAACCTTGTTCACAAATGTACAGGCTATTCTTGTCGTATTGAATACTATGCTATTCTCACAAGTGATAATATAGTATTAAAATGTGTACTAAGGACGGTGGTTATTGCTAAATAGCGATTTCTACCCAACAGCCTTTGAGAAGCCCACTAAACATATTATATTACACGTACATAAACAGATGAATATGTTAAAGCTACGTCGACTACAAGCATTGCATAAAGCTGGCGACATATCTGTGACGGCGACATCGTGACCGCCTGTCACACCGTTCATTTGGTGGCCGAGCGAGCAAGTGTTACAAGGCGAATGGGCCGCAGTGAAATTATTTACAGCGCGCGGCGTTTCACAAAAGCTCGCCCGTGTTTATTGCGGCCATAAATACTGATACAACTCGGGGGAAATTTATTTCGCCTCACCTGTTATTTATTGCCGGCGAGCCCTGGTTTTTACGCGTTACCGTTTTCGGCCCGTCAAATAATGTGTCAGTTACGTCCTAAATCGGTGTGACAGACCGACCGGGCTGTCAACGGTCGTCGGATATTCGATGTCAATCATGCACGAATAAGTGCAGTTTTAATTTTTAATTAATCCTCGTATATCTGAATGTTTCTTTCATTAATGAACAGTTGAATTGTTTAATTACCTACGTTCGCAATTTCATTAAAACCATACATATTATATGAAATAAAAAGATAAATGTATTCAAGTGTATTCAATATTCGTCTAACTGCCAGGCTTAGTGTCTTAAGCGAATTTAATTTTGAATCGTGTAAATACATACTTTTAATGGATATCAGCGCCTGTAGCAGTTGTCGAGATAACTCCAACTAACTTAAGCACAATGTGAATATCTCCAATTTGCGAAACCAATACTCTATAGATTTTTAATAACTAAGCCTAGCCAACTGATCGGTATCTGATGGTAACAGTTCAATATTGCTTATATTCAACATCAGAGAAGACGCCAAAGTATAGTTGATTTTGAAAGAGAGAAAGAGAAAGAGAACTCTTTTCATACTAATTTTATAGAGTTTTATGTTTGCGCGCTGGGAATACTTTAGAAAGAAGAAAGTGACCATATTTCAATATCATAGCAATGACATTACGTCAGTATTTCAAGCGCGCTCGCTAAAGGAAGTTGTTAAAAATCTGCAAGATTAAACTTAAAAAGGGAAGTTTGAATAAAAGAAGAGTTTGTTAACGTGTAACTATTTACTCGGCCACGAGAAGCACTAGCCACCAGGCTACCAGACCATATCTAGACTTGTTTATCATCTGCAGCGCGGAATGCAATAATTCCTTGCACATAGTGTCAGATTTATTGCCTCGATCTTTAGCAAATCGCCGGAGGCATTGCAAACGTTATCGTTGTAGAACCAAGATGAATAGCCATTAAAAGTTTAATGTGTATGATATAGCTTTTAACTGCGTGAATTTCACGAATTTATTAATATCGACGTGGTATTCTTTTAACATAATAGCAAAACATAATACCTAAGGTGGTACATTTTCATTTTCAATTTAAATCATTGCATAAATCAATTTTAGTATAAATCTTGCTTTAACGTCAGCGGTATAATTATATCAATTACATAAATTTCTTTTATTTTAATTATAAACATTTACATTTTATAGTAAATTCCCTTATTAAATTAATTACGAATGTAATTATTGCCGTTTGGTCATAGATTTGATCCTACGCTTGGGAACTGTGGTCGCCTATACTATACCTAAAGTATAAATATTCCGATTGAGACTCGAACTGACGCTGACGCTGAAGCTGACGCTGCAGGTTCACTAACCACTAAGCCAGCAGTACTGTAGAAACAGCAATGAAAGTCATATATCAGTTATGATAAAATTTTATTATCAAATTATTATATTGTTATAATTGTCTCGGTTTAAAGTTTAAAAATACCGAAATGTTATCAGATTAACTCATTTATTGGACAATAGTCTGAGAAGTGTATAATTCAGTCATCTAGACATCGCAATAAAGTGTAAGATATAAGGCCTTAACTCGCTTGCAATATTTCCATTCCGAAAAACCTGATCTATACACACTCAGTTTGATTGCTCAATAAAATTATTGATTGGGAAATCGTAAAGAACATTAATATATACAATAATAAAATACATATACATGAAGACAGTGATAGGAATGAAATAAAATCATTATTACTGTAATAAAATAAAATAATGACTGTATACAAACATGTCTGATTCTATCATGAATATTGCAATGTTGAGCACTTTTAAATTAAACGCATTAAAGCAGTATGTCTAAGAGAATATTATAATTATGCATGTACTTATTTTTTATTAATAAATAAAAATTTGTGTTATATACAGGTGACATTATTAATTGAAATTCCATTACCAAATAGTCGAATATTTAATTACTGTGTACCTACACATAGATGTATGTAGGTACCTATGTGTAAGGAATACGAATGTTAGATCTGTTTATTTAAAAATATTAATTAATAATGTAAATAAGTACATAATTAGACAATTTCCTGTTTATTAATATCAGCTGTTGGCGTAGTTGAGAATTCCCATAACCGTAAATAGATATTCAAAGATATTATCACCTAATGGGTTTATCATTTAGAAATCTTGGAAAGAAATCTTAAAAAGAATTACATTCATGAAATTTCAGTTTAGTAAATGGGCATTACTCGTATGTAAAATTTCATTGACGAATGATATTCCGTATGTACGAATAGGTACATAGTGGGTTGGTTTAAATAATATAGATAAAAGATACTGCCTGATAACAATGCTGTCAAAAGGTTTTACATCTATCTTTAACTTTTGTTTGAGCTCGGAATGCGTAGATAAGGTTTTATCGCTCGTAAATATTACAATTAGGGGATGAACGGGGGTTTTTATAGCTTTAAAGGTCGGAGTGCGTTTATGACGCGAAGATAACTTGGAACAGATCATGTTTAAGGCTTTAACTACTTGGCTGCCTCCATTATTGTGTTATTTAAGAATTCTTTAGTTTATACCAGTACCTAAACTTGACAGTTTTGTTGTCTCTTCTATCTTGAAGTAAATTGTTTTCACCTGGAAGTGCGTAAAACGGGAAGCTATACAGCCATGTTTTCACCAGCACCCTTAGTTTAGTGGTTAGTTGCGCTGACATTGAAATCGGATCGTGTGTTCGACTCCTACTCAATCCAAACATGCGTGTAATATGAACTAATATTTTTATAAGTAAAGTAGGTATATATGTATGTTAATAAGCTATTCGGATAACTTAGTACCTATAGGCATTTAATTTGAAATCAGATAGGCGTCCCTGGCAATGTACCTATTGATATTATCCAATTTAATGATCACATAAATTGGTTTGACTTAAACTATGTTAATATGGACTGTATTAATACGATATTCATTGCCCTACACATCCGTACTTGTCAGCCGTCACAGTTGTCACCGCTCCAAACAGGTTATTGTTGTGTTTAGGAACCGCTGAATCAATCAGAAACATATTTAGAGGCGAGTTCTATAAGAACGGACCTAGGGTTGCCACAAAAAAAAAATGTGCCGCAATACGGTAGCCTGCGATGACTATTAATATTTTTATTGTGTTTTCTAACACTCAGAGATTCCATAGAATATCATTTTTTGAAATGCAATAAATAAGATGTTTTTATTACATATCTAACAAAAAGGTCGCACCGAATCGTTAATTTAAAAAACAAATGACTTTTTACCTGTCAACAGCAAAAGTATTTCTCACTATATAATCTTATGTACAATATCTTGGAATTCATTGGGTATTTTTATTCATGTAAGCACATGAAACCGTTAAAAAGTTATTTATTTATTTATTCTATACAATTTTAATCGGTGAATAAAATGTCAATTGCTGGACTTTATCGAGTTTCTTCAGCTATTTAAATTTCGAATCCTGCGGCTATCAGTTGGTTTTCTTTCAACAAATGGGAGCGCCGGCGCCCCTGCAAGAAGATTCGGTTTTAGTTCTGTAAACAGTAACGCGATGTCGGCACGTTTGGTGTCTTTGATCTCGCCGCATCCGCTCCGCACAATGACGGTCTGTCTCGACTCTGGAGACTTTATGAGCCAGTCAGGAACTGGTGATGTTGCCACTAATTACATTCGGAACGTTCTGTACTATGTCCAAATTAGTAGTGAGACTACATTACATTACTTAGGTAATTAGTAAAGTTATTTAGTACGGTAGTTGTATGCATGTTAGAGTAACAACAGTAACTAATATCTATTTTGTAACCATTAGACTTTCTCCTTACGATCAGACTAATGTGAGTACGCAAGAAGTTAGAAATCATAAGCAACATAGATAGCAATTATTGTTACACTATGGTGTTTTAGAGACGATAAGAGTGAAAAATACATTAACAAAATGCCTTCTAAATCTTATTAATAAATAAATTAACAATACTAACCTTTTAGCTGGTTCGAAATAACATAGAAAGGGACAAAATACAACCAAATATTTAGTGTAAATATCTTCTGAATAAGGTTGTTGGTATATACCCAATACCTTAAGGTCACAACCATTCAATTTATTCTTTTAAAGTCCAGACACAAAAAAATCTACCTAAATTTACAAACAATTAGACAAAAACCGATGTTGAAAACTACGAGTTCTTTGACCAGTCGCCGGCCGCCGTCGGCGCCTTTGAGCGGTTTTTGTCAAAACGCATCTCGTCAATAATTGCGGTTAGTTATACCCGAATAAATAACAATATCACCGTATAATTGGTTTGGAGGTCCTTAAACTGGTTAGAATGAAATAAGTCATGCGTTGAGTGTGAGATGAGTTTTTTGAGTAACTGTTATTGAAGGTATGAACAGCTGCGTTGCAAGATAGCATCGTTGCGTAGCTTAAAATTTATACAATTCACGCTCGAGAATGTACGAAAAAATTAAAATGTTAATATTCTAGCTGTTAGCAGTAATAGAGTGCCTCCCATGGATTTTGATAAAGCTAGACTGAGGAAAAGAAATTATAAGTCGTTAGTCTTTGCCTACCGCAATGGAAAATAGGCGTTTATGTAACGCTACTGAGCATATTATGGAAGATTCAATGTTGATTCATCCAATTTTTAAGTTTACGCTATTACGCTAATGGAAGCATTGCTTATTAAGGGAAATGTAGATTCCAGTGGCAATGCTAATTACTTGAACTATTTGACTACTTAATTAAATTTCTAAGATACCAACACGAGTGTAATGGATACCTTGTAATGAAATACCATATTAGTAAATATCACCTGTCTACAGCTTAGTAGATGCAGCTGCGAGACAACCTAAAGTATATTACTTATTATATCAATAAGATAATTTTGGTAATTACAACGCAATGTATCGGAAAATAACCAAATTATAGTCAAGAATTATCTACGGATTCCATTGAAGTAGACACAATTACTTGTATACTTGTATTCTAATGGAATTCGCCACTAATTAGGTGCCGATGCGTTACAATGTAACATTAATTAAGTTACATTGGCCACAATAACATCTATATCCGACCATTAATCGCCAGTGTCTACATTTCGTCACCCAACTTAGTGCGGTAACAATAAATCCTTCCATTCTCGTTTCCCAAAAGCAGCAATTTCGAAAACTCAGATCTAATCCAACGATCGCTGATTACGATACCCATAAATCCATTTAGATAAGTCATAGTTAATGGCTTAATGGCTATCAACAGATAATGCTATTAGTTGGGCTCAGTATTTCCACCTGAGATTTAGATATTGATAATATTAAATAACAACGGCCTTAGAATGGTACCTTGAGGGATGCCTGTGTTATATAGGTAATGAGCTGATAAAAATTATAAATGACATGGCAAAAGAGTTTAGTTTCACAATCGAAAGCTTGATATTATTCCTAATAATCCATCTAAATATATTATTCCATCCGTTCGTTTTTGAAACGAATTAGGTAGGTATTGTTATAGATCTTTTAAGAGATGAAAACTTAGGACATGTTGTAAATACGAAAAGACATTTCATTAACTGTAAATTGCTTTATTACAATTTATTGAAACTTAGATCATAACACCTTATTAATATGTAAAAGTAAAAGTAAAACCGATTATTGTTCTTTTATAGATTTGAAACGTAAAGCCGTAAAGAAAAGTTAGTGAGGGCGAGATTCTTGTGCATTATACAATGTTCTCAGAAATATTCAATTTTTGTTTGAAATTTGTTATTTCATATCATGCACCTTGTTGTGCGAAACTGAGAATTATCGAATGTGTTCAGCAACTTTTAATTCCATTCAAATATTTAAAAATGTTTAGAAATCATACTTAAATGCCGTAAAACAATAAGGTTTATTTTTTAGATGCAAAACCTGAAAAGGTTTTAAATTTAAAAAAACAAAGTAACCTTTAAGAATATAATCTCAACTCAATACCCTAAATCTCTTTGCTAATGTTTTTTGAAGAATATTTTTTACTGGTATCCAAAAACAAATACATATGAAACATTCTCATAACTTTTAACGTGTATCGTTATCCGCTTATCCGGATAATCCGGGATTCAAATCCCATATTCGGTATTCCACTATTCCAAGTAAAATATATTGTACTCTCTATTTTTTCCCTTCAATTTTATTTGAATAAAAATACATAGAACAGGGTATTAATACAAAACAGGGTGAGGGATAAAAAACCCGTTTATACTTTTGTCACTTTGAAGTGGTCTTTATTTATAAACGCATGTCGTTTCACTCTGTGGTTCGAAAATATTTATTATTAACATTTCAGTCAATAATTTTTATTTAATAGTGGATGCATTAAGGTAAACGCCGTTCACGCGGTCAGAATGTTGAAAAGATTTCCAAACAGTGTAAAACAAGTGCAATTGTTGGCAGCGGCGCTCGCTAAATAGTTATTTAAACAAACCAGCCGCCGCAATGTATTCGCAAGCCGCAAACATTTCAATTCAGTCGCCAACAAGTGATAACATCGCATTCGAATCACGTACAACATGATTTAGTCCCAAAATAGAGCCACAATAGTGCGAGGCGCCTATCCGCTCCTAAACAAACACTAGAACACCGCCTAATTTATAGAACGGAGCGCGCGGGCCCACGAGGCCGGCTATCGCAATAAACATGTTTTTTGTTTCGCGTGTCCGCGTACTGTCAAATATATTACAACCCGCCGCGTTATTTACGACCTCTGTCGTCCGCCCATACGTTATACTTAGTATCTTTGTTTGGACACAATAAGCAATATTTCTAAAGGGCCCCGACGTCGCTCGCAGCTGTTGATATGGGTCCCCAAATTGACATATTTAATTTGATCGCTACGGAGGGCCCGTCCGACCCGAGCCGTGTTTGACAGGTTTTAGTGTCGGATTAACATTAACGTTATGGACTTTGTGTTGTCGATCGAGTGAAATACGAGCGCGCCGATAGCTTTACGATCTCTACTCGGAGCGTTGACACATCAAACGGTTACGTGGAAACGCGGAACGGATCAATTTTCCCCTTTGAACCGAGCGCGTCGCGGAACAAAGGCGGCTGTAAAAGAGTAAGTAGTCTCGAATGTGTCAGCAGAAAAGCGCCGAGAGGAGCGTCGTCGAAAGCGTAATAAAAGTGGCGCGGAACAAAAAAGCTGCGGAGTGTAGCGGCGAGCGGCAGGTAGAGTCGCGGCGGTTCAAAGCGTCGCCGTCATGGGTGGCGAGCCACCAACGCCATCGCACGTCTCAATCCGCACCCGGCTGCCGGCCATGCCGCCTTTCCTTTTTCCCCTACCGCAATGCAGCTCTATGTGTCGTTTCCGCTTTATTTTTTATGGGCGAGCGCTGCAGCGGAGAGATATAGCGCGTCCGCTCTAACAAAGACTCGAGGTATCGCCGTCTCGGTCGCGCGGGGTGCGCGGCGGAGAGGCGGCACGTCGAGCGCTGGTGGGGTCTCGTCGCTCACAGTCGTTTCGGTCCCCGCCACGAACGCACGCTTTCGCTCGTCCCACACCGCGCTCCACAGAGTAGTTGTGTTGACAGAGCCGACAGGAACCGCAGTGAAGTTTACAAGTGATCGTGAAAGTTTATCTCCAAATGGTGGTGCTTGAAGACGGCGGAATGATGACCACCAACCCCAATCAATATCTGCAGCCCGATTATTTGACACCTCTTCCATCCTCTGTAAGTATAAATTAATATTTTTTTTGCTTTAAAACTTTAAAAACTAAAACTTGAAAAACAATTATTTTATTTGAAAAATTTTATCGATTCATCATTTTAATAAAAAAAAATGTTTATGAGTAATAGAAATGATTATAATTTATTTTCTCTTTGTTACAGTTGGATTCGAAGAAAAGTCCGCTCGCGCTTTTGGCTCAAACTTGCAGCCAGATCGGCGCGGACACGACACCGGCCAAGCCGCTGTTGCCGCCGCTCGACAAAAAGAAACCAGTGAACAGTGTTAACAGTGATTCAATTAGTCGTTCGTCGCCAACCGTGATTAAGGACAAGCCGCGTTCAACGCCGGAGATTAAACACTTAGCGTTCAAACCTTACGAAACTAACGTTGTTACAAAGAAGGTCGAGGAACCTCGCCCGTCATCCAAAGCCAGCTCCGACAGTTCCGATGAAAAGAAATCCGGTAAAAGCACACCGGGACGTAAGTCTACGCCGCCGACTACTGACAACGGGAAGAGTAGTCCGGCTACGGAACCGAAACAGTCTCCCGCTGGCTCATCCGGCACGAGCCCAATCATCCGCTCCGGACTGGAAGTTTTAGGACACGGCAAAGACCATCTCGGTGCCTTTAAAAATATACCGGGGTTGCCCGGATTTAACCCTCTCACTGGATTGTGCTGTCCGCCCGGCATGGAGCAACACGCTAACCCTGCATTTAGACCTCCATATGCCGGCGCTCCGTTCAGCGCTCACCACGCAGCCATGCTGGCCGCCGCTGCCGGCTTTCCGGCATCTACACCGAACCCGTACCTCGGATATGCACGAGTGAAAACGCCCGCCGGCGGAGAAACTCTAGTACCAGTATGCAAGGATCCGTATTGTACCGGTTGCCAATTCTCAGTGAATAACCACCATCTGTTGATGAGCAACGGTGCTTGCCCGGCCGGCTGCACGCAGTGCGAGCACCAGAAGTACAACCTCGCTATGGCGATGGCGCTGTCGCAGCAGGGCGCCGGCGGGCTCCCGTACCCGCAGCTCAGCCGCCCGTACGTTTGCAACTGGATCGTGGGCGAATCGTACTGCGGAAAGAGGTTCGGCAACTCCGAAGAGCTCCTTCAGCACTTGAGAAGCCACACCACGGACGGAGCGTCCCCGGTTTCCGCGGCTTCCACCCAATCGTCGCTCTTGAACCCTCTGAACCCGCTGTTCACGACGGCCGGCCTGCGCAGCGCTTACCCCACGGCTCCCCTGAGCCCCTTGTCTGCGAGCCGGTACCATCCGTACGCGAAGGCCGGCCTCCCCGCCGGTCTCGGCACCTCTCCTTACGGCGCCTTCAACCCGACGCTGGGACCGTTCTACTCGCCCTACGCGATGTACGGCCAACGGCTGGGCGCCGCGGCGGTGCACCAATAAGAGTGTAGTGAGTGTCAAAGACGTATGGATTTATTTAATGTTGTATTGTCCAATTTTCTTCTGTGATATCGATAGACTCTAACTCATCTAAGGCGTGATCGCCATGACAAATTTAGTGATTAGTGCAATCTTAAGCTAAGTATTTATAAGGGACCTCGTCGATTGAGTTTGTATCTACGCGGACGGTGGCGCGGAGACTATGTGCAGCCAAATGTTTGTGTAAATAACAATCTATGTTTAATATTAAATGAAATATTTCAAATATAATATCTACATGCAAATTATCAAAGTATTTTTCTTTCATATCTAATTCAAGATCTGAACGCATCACGGATTCAAAGAAATATCTCGATAAAAGCGCAATATACATTTGTTTTCAACGAGCACGTTACATTTCGGTAGTAATAATAGTGTACCCATAAAATTTGTAAGGCCCGACCGATCTAATACAAGAAACACATAATCAGGTCGCACAGCAAAATTTATCGCTAACAATAAATCTAATAGAAAGCGCTTTAAACGCAAACATAAAAATGAATTATACGCCATCAACACAGAACCGCTTTCCAAGTACGGAACGGTCGGTAATAAACTGAGCGGAATGATTGATTAATGTACCACTAACGCACACATTACAGACGTCAATCAACTGAGAGTTGGCGTGATAAAACAAGACTGCAATCACGCGAACAGCCGACTACCGCCCACCCAACACACTCGCTTCACTAACTACTATTAAGCTATAAATAAAAAGCTTTCAATAAAATTCATACAGAAGTTGCGTACACTAGCATCGATTTCCGTTAACTAGCAGTTCCCGTTAATATACTGTGTTTGATTACACTGCGCGTATTCTAACTTAAAACTGTGATAGATTACAAATGTAGTTCATTGGAATACTTTTATACTCAGTAATTTATTTATCACGTTTCTTCTTTAATGTTCTTATTTAGTGCTTATTTTCTTACTTATTACTTTTAATGTTTTCGTTTCTTTACACACTCTCACTCATTTATCAGCCTAGCGATACCTATATCATTGGAATATCTAAAAGTTATCATTGCTAACAGCTGAATCGCTAACAACTAACCCGCGACCCAGCTAACATGAAACAGGTTCTTAACCCACAGAAAAAAACGTATAACAAAACAATTTGAGACTTCATTGAAAGAACACAAAAAGATGAAGTTAGTACACGCAAGCGAGCGAGCATCATTAATAAGCGCCGTGAGCTGTCCGCCCGTTAATGTTGCTTTTTTAATAAATGCTATTTTGATTAGGCCCATGTCATGTCGAAAATTCAACTGTCAAAAGTATAATTGGTCGCACGAAAAGGCACAGAGAGGCAGGTGATAGAGTAGTTCGGAACAGAGGCCGCGCTTCAACTGCGTGTTGGGTAATTGATTTTATAAATGTGTTGCTCCATTGAATTACTTTATTCCCTTTCATATTTTATCTCAATTTCTTTACAGTTTACAACAAATGCATTTTTATCAACTTCTTTGAACACCGCTTTTATGTTCAAGTTATTAAATGTGACTATTTCTGATCAAGCAATGTCGGCTTAATTATAATTAAATTTTATCATGGCAGTTTATTGCGTAGTTATCGGTAAGATATTGGAATAGGAAACAACCTATAATGGTTGCACATAATATAATATAGGTAGTATTATTATCTTGATACTAATCTAAGATTATGATGTTTTTATCACATATACACACATAATATCAAGCCTTTTTCGGATCGGGATAGGCAGATGAAATGCGGGATAGGCAGATGATATTAAAGAATAGCTGTGATACTTGAAGTTATCATCATCTAGTTTTGATTAGATAGTTTTGATGATGTTGCCTTGCTTGTATAAGGGTTTAGTGCTTGTAAAACAGGCTGACCTCGAGGCAAGTCTGTTCACCTAAATCGTGATAATAGAGAAACGATGCATGGTATGCTGTAAAATGTACCCATCATGAATTTTATCTTAAGTTGGGTTTAATATTATGTTTTACAATGGAAATGCTTTGGAAAAATTAAGTTTAATAGAAGTTTCACAAGTGTGCGTAACTTAACTTTTATTCCATCTACTCTGAAAGATTAGAAACAAGGAAAATTTATATTTTGATTCTGAAAATGCTTAAAAACCTCACAATTGAACATCTATTACGACATTAAAATCATTACAATGAATGTTTTATTCCTAATTACTTAATGTAAGTTGCGTGCAAGCAATAACTCTTCGTGTAATGAAAAGCAATCCTTAAGACTTTGTTTTGATGAATAATTACTTCTATCAATTTAATCTATCAGAGAAATTAATTACAATTAATTACAGTAACTGACAAATTAGTAACTATAAAATGTTTAACATCTTCTTATAGCGAACACATGACCACCTAATTTCGAATAAGACAGAACCCATACAATAGGACCGGACAGCTGATATAAGTATAATAAAAAGATAATTAAAACCATATTTCTTTAGGTATTATAACTTTATTATTAATACAGAACTTACGCATAAACTAATGTCAAATATTTGTCTTGGTTAATAATCGAACTAACAACTTACAGTTCAGTAGCAGACAGGGCTCCGTCAGTGGACCGGACTGAAGCCGCAAGCGACGTGGTTATGAGACTGGTCTCGTACAAAATTACATTAATAAAATTAAAATTCGAATGACCGAATGTCATCATTCTTAAGATACACTTGAATGATAATTACGGAGCAGGTGTTCGTTGAATAATTAATGCGTTAAATTAATGATGTTTGCAGTATAATTATTTTTCATTACGTTAATGTTAACATTAATTTATGAACATCATGTTGTGTACGCTATTCACACGACAGTTCCTGGGAATGATATATTGTGGAACAACATGAGTTTTTCAGGGCTAATGTGTAAATTCAAATCGTTTTATTAATTACAAGTCATAATATATACACACGCACATACATACGAATGTCATACTATTTTATAGGTAAATTTCATTGGCATAGTCTGCTTCTCAATCTATGGTCGACCGAAAGAAAAAGTACCAAAAAAAAATTTTAGGGCTGTGTTAAAAATAGCAACTTAATGTTATGTTCTGATTACCTAACTGTGGGTTATCTCAACTAGGAATGCAAATCTAAATCATTATATTTAATATTTGTACTGGCCTTCATAAAGCAACACTGTATTGATAAAACGTTAGAAATACTAAATGAAAATAATAATTAACAGCTTATTATCAACTGTAGTAATCGGTTGTAAATCACAAAAGCTATAAAATTAACTATCTTGATAAATTGAGTATGCTTTGACACACTTACTGGACAACTCTATTGAGTTGGTCGTAAAAATAAACTCTTACTCCTACCGCCATCTGTTAGTGGTACGGCGAACTAATCATGTTATGTCGACTAAAAAAATGCGATAAAGATATTTATAAAGCAAATTACTTACGAAGAAAATTGTACAATCGCTTATTAAGTATTAATCTACTTATTTTAGTAGGTTTGTTGTGACTTGTGACTGGATTTTTTGTATCTGAATAGGAACTGAATATAAAACTTAAACATATTAACTTAGAAATCACAGCTACGTTTGATAAAATCAATTTGTATAATAGCTCTTTATTTTTTGAAAATTTTGAATCTCTGGTATTTCGTTAAATGGTGTAATAAAATATAACATACAACATTTTGAAAACATTCTGAGACTTCGTTGCAATCTAAACCATTATGTGTGTCCCTTTGAAGCATTATCTTTAAACGTGTTATTACGCTGTCTTATATGTCAGTGCGCCACCACTGCTTCGGTTACGAATTATTGATTCGTACTATTGAATAGGGGCAGATGTTTCGTGTTGTATTTTATGTAAATAAATATTGCCGTGGGGTTGTAACAGCAGGAAAGATGAGAAAAGATTGATGCGACCTGGCGTAATCCGTGCATCGAAATAACCAATTACGATTACCATAAACATAAGGCGAACTAAATTAACATATTATCCGGGATGAATAATGCATTACCACACGCAGTTGAAGGGTTGTACCTCCCTTACTTTTATAAAGCTCCGTGTAAAGCTACTCTGAATGCAAGCGGATATTTCCGGCCGCTTTCATTTCAATAATAATGCTTAACAATTACTTGTTAAACGTATTGGTAACATTAAGAGATGTGCAAAGGCATTGTCCAGGTAAGTCCCCAGGTTTTAAATTTAGATTCAGTTATCTGGTCTAAACAATCGAGTGTTAAAATTATTTCTATTTTTCTCAAAAACCAAATATTTAAAAATTAACAAAATATATTTGTTATTACTTTCTTATATATATGCAAAGATAAAGATTGTGTTATTAGTGAATAGAACTGGTTTACATTCAACATTAAATTGTATTTATAATAATTGCTTTTCGCTGATTCAAGGATTGTTCCTTGATTTCATCGAAGCCTTCTTCCGTCAGCTGAAGGGTTACGTCGATCGTGTTTCCGTTGTTATGCAAATATATCTACCTGAGCCTCGGTACATCAAATGTTACCCCTCGCCTATTATGGACTTAATTTAATATTGAAAAGTTGTTTTGTTGTGTCTCCCCGTACATGATATATCGCGTTTTATAATCGCGTGTGATAAGTGATTGCATTCACAATACAAATATATGACAGTTAGAAAAAATTGCTGTGGTTTGTTTTGCGTCTGTGGTAGATGCATGTGTGCGGTGTAGGAAAGCGTTTGTTAGGTTGCTACTCGTATTTATGGCCTGGATTGGATAGGGACTAAATGTTTCTTTATGACCTGTATAGGATATAATGCGGTTTTTGTAACCTGGATAGGATAGGATGCGGTTTTTTATATCCTGGACAGGATAGAATGCGGTTTTTATAACCTGGACAGGATAGAATGCGGTTTTTTATAACCTGGACAGGATAGAATGCGGTTTTTATAACCTGAACAGGATAGAATGGGGTTTTTATGACCTGGACAGAGCTCTGAGCTACCAGGATTTATAGCCAGATCCCAAAGAGACCTAAAGCTAAATCATTGGGCTACGGTACCTACTATAGATCATTATGAACTCTTAAAAGCTTGCAACACAATACATTGCTCAATGCGTTATGCAACTCTCCGCTCAATGTCAAGTAAGGTTCACCGCGGTGTATATCTATTGTTGGGGACTGAATGTCACACGCTTCAGTTGTTGTGACGTACAAAAGCTTAGTGGGCTTAAAGGAATATTGCGATACGCATTGAGCACGGCTTAATGATATTAATAATAAACTTTTCAACAATAACACTCTAAAACTTATTCTTTTTATACCAGTAATAATAATATTAATCTTTTATAACATGTAGATTGAAGGGCGATTTGAGGCGAGTATACTTTATTATGTATGTTTAAGTCGGGGTTCTGGGAAAGCCGAGTGATTGCCTATATGAATAGTCCTCTACGTCTCTGGTTGAGTGGGTAGAGACCTTGGCTGCAAAACCGGAGGTCGTGGGATGCAATTCCACCCAGGAACATTAGTGTGATGAGCACATTTGTTTGTTCTGGTTGAAGAAATATTAGAGGCTGTTTCTTCTGGACTTCTGCCTACTCGTAGCCTATGTATGCCTATGTAGCAATCTACATACTTCATGCCTACTAATAGATTGTCATTGTAATTCTGTCTGTGTATCTGTCTGCTAAGTTTTCACACCTAAACAACCGAAACCGTTTTCATGAATTTTGGAACAGAGATAGTCTTGACCATGTGAAAGGATATACTCGTAGACTATTTTATATCGCGAAAAGTGGGGTATTTTAAGTCGCGGGCAAATCTAAATAATAATAATAATTTTTACACACTAAGACGTACCTAGTTACTTATCAGAAAAGATATTTTTCTGCAACTCTCTTCACGTTCCACATGGTCAGCAATCTCTTTCTCGGGTACTAGAGACATGCCTGCGTTACTCAACATAAAAAATGCATAAAACATTATTTTAAATGTAACAGTAATTCCCATAATGGATACTATACATATTTAAAGCAAGCTCAATTGCTCGCATTTCGTCCTATGAATATAACATCCCATAGCAGCAGGGGTATTACATGTACGGACATCACAATGGGGCTCACAAAGAGGTATCAGTATCAATGGTGACTATTTACCGTTGAATATGTTATGTAATGAATGCTTTAGTGGTTTTGAGACGTACTGTAATGTTACAATGGAATTTTTTAAATCAAACACCACTCGTAACGGTTAAGGAAAATGTGACGTTAAGATAAAGATGATTGAAAAAAAACCTTAATATAATTACTAGGTTCTAATGAGTTCAATTATTTAGGACTTTTTCTAACAAAAGAAAACCATAACAGATTGAATGACACATGCACTGTAAAAGATACAATTTAAATACATCCTTTCAATTTCAATCCAGTCATTTGCATTTTAAAGTCACAAAGAAAGTTTACAACAACAGCTGTTCTATCACAATGTAAGTCGTATGGGAAACAAAACACGCGATGTGATAGAATGCAAAATGATATATCACGATTGTTTAATGACAGTGCTAATGACGAATAGTTACAATTGATCGATATCGTGACAATAGGTGAAACTTAATGACAGGCGACGTTTGAGAAATTCAAGGTAACCGAGTATGGGACGAGTGATAAGGGATAGAAATATATCCGTGTGCTTTTTTAATGTTGAAAGAGGCTAGCCTTTGACGACTTTAATTAACTTTAATTTCTATTATTCTCCGGCTCCATTTTGTTCGCTCTTATATTTTTTAAACAACCCAAAATACTTTTTCAGTCCCAGTCTTGATATTAGGTACATTCTTTTCAAAATTTAAACCAACTTTCAATTAATTCAGTTGTCATGTTTATGCTAATTTACATGTAACTATTGTCTGATACAATACCGCTGTCACTCGTCACGTGTACCACAGCAAGGTTGATTGTTTAATTACTTCAAACCAGCAGTCGTATTGGCGACAGTAAATGCAATTAAAAACTTAAATGACAATTTAAGTTCTTTTGATGTATTGATGGGTCTTTTTGAATAAATGATATTGGTATTTTATGGTTACTATGTCTTTAACTACGGCTGTATGTGGCTTTAATTATAAAATACATTGTATTAAAATATGCATATGCTGGCGTGCATGAAGAGAGTAATTCATCCAGCAGAAACACGCCGGGGCTGTAATGAGAGAGATATAGCATTCGGTGCTTTCTGCTTTGGTCAGGATCTCCCGTGATTATTATAGGTACTTACTTATAACAAAATGTTTCGTTTTTTCAGGTGGCAAATCTGGTCTTTCATATTCGTAGACAACGGTAACCACGTACAATTCAGATACCTCGTATGCTAGTCTTTTGGGTTAAATTAATAAAAAAGATAGTACAATTCGAAAAGATTAGATCGCTGCTGTGTTCTGGTTTGAAGGGTGTGGTAAGGGAGACATACTTTTCGAGGCATTCCAACCTAGTCCTCAGGGGTAGAGGCGCATCTGTGGTCGGCCTGAGATAGGAATCTAATTTTATCTGGGGTCGATTACAAATG
>DWQT01000195.1:0-26906 GCA_018244895.1 Myscelus amystis hages | reverse complement strand
TAAATCAGACGTGCCCGCCAGGATCGAACCCACACCCCCCGGAGTGAGAGGCTGAATTTCAAACCACTAGGCTATCACTGCTTATTATGCGCTGCTACAAATATTAATTAAGTAATATTAATACAAATATTAATTAACACACAGTTTCTAGGGATATAGGTAATACATTTGTTGTGAATATTAATTTTATAACATTTGTTATGTTAAAAAAAAGTATTATTAGGTATTACGTATATGAACTACAACATTTGTGAGTGTTTAATCGTTATTTTTTTTCCTGTTTATTCATATTGTGTTATCCATAGGTGCTTGAATAGTTACCTATTAAGGATGGGCCCGAATGTCTACTCGGGTTAAATTCCGTTCTCGGTATATTCGGGCGAATATCTCGGTTTCAGCGCCTAGTGTCAACTACGTAATGGATTGAA
This sequence comes from Myscelus amystis hages, assembly GCA_018244895.1. Lineage (NCBI taxonomy): Eukaryota > Metazoa > Arthropoda > Insecta > Lepidoptera > Hesperiidae > Myscelus > Myscelus amystis. The sequence goes on along the minus strand of DWQT01000195.1, from coordinate 26,478 downwards.
ATGTAAGATTTCCCAAAACTAAGGGCGCAACTAACGTACACGCAGACTCTGTGGACGCGGCCTAATGCAAATTTTTATCTTTACACAGCATAAAACAAAGTCGCTTTCGCTTCCAGTCCCTATGTATGCGTAGATCTTTAAAAATACGCAACGGATTTTGATGCGGTTTTCTTTAATGGATAGAGTGATTCAAGAGGAAGGTTTAAATGTATAACTAGCTTTTGTCTGCGGCTTCGCACGCGTTGCAATCAGATTTTTTTTTTAACGGCAATAAGTAAAAATGTAGTATATGAATTTAGATATTGGAAAGATAGCAGGAAATTTTCACGGTATAGGGAAAGGGGAATTGTTTTACAACGAATTAAACGCGGAGTCAACAGAGTTACGTTCGCATTTATGATAATATCTTGTACGGATTATGATAATAGATATACATAATATATGGTTGGTAATAAAAATAAAATATGATACATTGATGAATCAAGAAATCGATGATGTGATTTGATTGTAAAATGACGTTACTTTATCATCATTTATGATAGCAATGAAATTTGAATCACATTGCAAATCCTTGTGGGTGGGTAATCTATATCTATATCTATACTAATAAATTAAATTGGAGTGTCCGTTTGTAATATTAAAATAACTGCTTTTTACTAAATGCATATATATGTAAACACGGTACATGTACCAATATAAAAAAAAATACAATTCTTATCTGTCTGTCCGTTTGTTTCGGCTCAACTCTGGAATCGCTGGACCAATTTTGACGGGACTTTCACTGGCAAATAGCTAATGTAACAAGAAGTAAATTAGGCTACTTTTATTTTAGAATTTTTGCAATAACTTTTCGTTAAATTCAAACGCCGATGAAGCCGTGGGCGCCGCTAGTATGTTATAATAATTGTTAAAAAAAACACGCTTTTATTGCTAGTCGAACTAGAAACTAGAAGACTCTATCTCTCTTACTCTCCTACAGAGGATCTGTAAAAGAATTATTAATCCCGGCGGTCCTAATAAGGATAATGGGAGCCTGTTATTGAATTATTGCATTGTCATCGGTCCTTGATACGTGTGCGAAGTTTCAAATCGATCAGACTTCGGGAAAGTGGTGAAAATGAAGCTCAAATATTCCTTTACATACATAAATACAACTCAAGGTAATAAAAGCGTGTTTAAAAAGGGTAGAATTTTTTTCAAACCTCATTATAATATGTTATTGTGTGAGCGAGAGGCATGATTGCGTAACGCGTTAATTGGTTTAATTGTTGCGAACCTTTTCAATTAAAGTCGATAAATAAATACAAAAGACGTTTATTTGCACAAATATATAGGCTACATTTAAAGATTTCACACAATTATTAGTTCAAAGTATATTTTTCCTTTGCATAAATTTACCAATTAGCTTTGTAGACTCTCATAGTATAAAACAAAGTCGCTTTCGCTTCCTGTCCCTATGTATGCGTAGGTGTTTCAAACTACGAGACGCATTTTGATGCGTTCTTTTTAATAGATAGAGGGATTCAAGAGGAACGTTTGTGTGTATGATAACACCCATTATGTAGTAGAGAAATACTGTCATTTGTGAGATACAATTATACGCGCGCGAAGCCGTTGGCGAAAGCTAGTTTAAAAAATAAGAACCAAAAACAATTGAGCCAAATAACAAAACAAAAATATATAGTAAAAACAGTGGTTAAACATGTTTTTTTTTTAAATACCAATTGCACCCGTACGAAGCCGGGACACAGAATTAGTGTGGCAATAATGACTTGATGGTCAAATAATGACCGCTAATCATTATTGTTGATGACCGCTAGCAACGGATTAAGTTAATACTCCACTTCCCCTGTACCTCCATTGTCGTGATGACCTCAGGCGCTGTTAGCAATGATGGGTCGATACTAAGGACAATATTGATGGTAGAACTATCAGTGGCTCGACCCCGGCGGCACCACCGCTACGCCTATTTCCGCCTTATAACAGCAGTGTTAAGCGCCGCTTTCTTTCGGTCTGAAGGGTGCGGTAAGGGAGACGTACTTTTTCGAGGCATTCCAGCTCAGTCGTCAGGGGTGGCGGCGCATCTGTGGTCGACCTGAGATAGGAATCCAATCTTATCTGGCGTCGATTACAAATGTCCATGGGCGGCAGTGGCCACTTACCATCGGGTGGACTGCATGCTCGTCTGCTGCTTCCATATTATAAGAAATAAAGTCTATGATCAATGTAAAACGAATCCAGACCCGCGGATACGAAGACGGAAGCGACCCACTGAGCTATCGTCGCTAATGACCACTAACTATAACGGTGAAGCAGAGAAAGAACAGCATACCTTCACGCCAGATCGCAAACGGGGTAAGCAGACAGCGCGCGCCTCCACCGAACGTACCTGTCCTTGCAAACGTGAAGCGCTCATTTTGCATTGTTATCTAGTTCCTCGGTTTGTTATCGTTATCACTCGCCGGTATCGCCAGCTGATAACACACAAAACAGCTGTATTTGCACCGATCGAGTGCACGATAATGCGGACTGCTTCGGACTTCTGCAAAATATGGTTTAAACTAATTGTAAGATCTTCTAATCCTATTTCCTACTAATATTATCAACACACGTAGTGTAGGACGTCCTCTGGCTAGGTGGGATGACGACCTGCGAAAGGCTGCAGGCAGGTGCTGGATGCGGCGAGCCGAAGATAGAGCGCTCTGGAGCAATTTAGGGGAGGCCTATGTCCAGCAGTGGACAAAAATAAGCTGACGATGATGATGAGAACTTTTATGACTTTTCTCATAAAGAAGCTTTATTTTTATAAAAATCCCCAATCTATATACTGACTTCGGGTTGGTGTGTTTAACTCGACATTTGTTTAATAAGCTAATAAGTAGTGTTTGATATATACCTGGAAAAGACGGATTTTAAAGGAGAAAAGGCAGATATATCATTATTATTATCAGAGAAACACAGTTCAATGTGTACTAGAATATGCTTGATGTGCATGGTAGATAAACATGCCTATCCTTTCGTATGTCCATGATAGATTTTGTTTTTGGATAAACATATTGTAGTGTACCTCGAGGACGCTGGTCCCGCCCGGCATGTCCTCGGGGATGGCGCGCCGGTACAGCATGAGCTGGAACTGCGGCGCGTGGTCGTTGGCGTCCTGCACGTACACCGTCACCGGCACCGTCGACGACAGCGCCGGCTCGCCGAAATCCCGCGCCCTCACCTGCCCCAAACAAACGTTAAGATAAGACCGCCATTTACACCGAAATGTTGAGTGTCTCGTATGTATTGTTTAAATTGGTGTGCAATAAAGATGATTTTGATTTCGAACGTTCACTGATCTACAACACTGACATCGAGAACCAGAAGTCCAGTAGCGAGACCACGAACTTTACCAGAGTTTCTAATATAAAGGTACCAGTTTTATTCCTTTCTTTACCATTTACCGTACGAATACTTCGTCGATAAACGTTCGTGCTAGGTCCACTGTACATCTATTTGCTTGTTTACACAAATAGCAAATAAATTTTAACATCCCAGTTATTGTTATTATTATTTTCTTACTGTTAAATGTATGGGTCGTATATTGCTGTTGTCGCCGGGTATCTGCTCGAAGTCCAGCTTGCCCACCGGTGTGATGATGCCCAGGTTTGGATCGATCGAGAAGTTACTCTTGTAGTCGCCGCCCACTATGGAGTATTCAATGTGACTGTTTCTCGTGCCTGTATTAAGAGTTTGTCAGCCGTTGTTTATGTGTACAAGTGGCCAATAAATATACATATACGAAGCTCTAAATACATACAAATGAAAATTATAAACTTTTCATTCGATTCACATAGTAGTGTAAACAACTTTTCGTTGAGATCAATGTAATCCATTTAGAAACACACAAACATTCCAATTTAGCAGTAGGTATTATATATACACACTTCAGAAGTTTGGACTAGATATATGGGTCGACTACCATGCAGGTATTTATATAAGTTTGCGAGTGAGTTGCCTAGTTGTGTTTCTATGGGAGAAATATCTAAAGCACATATATAAGAAAAATAACTTAATTACCATTCAAATCAATATCTCTAGCCTCTAAAACCAATGGATTTTCAAATTCCGCTTCGTTTTCCAGTAGCCTCGCTTCGTATTTGTTTGCGAGGAACATCGGGGCGTTGTCGTTGACATCCTCAATATTGATCACTAACTGAGCTGTGTTTCGGTTACCTTTGCCCTGCAACAATTTAGTCATAAATTCAGGCATTCAATCATACTATGTATATATTGATTGTAAGCTTTTCATTACTTTACCAACTTAAAACGTTTTCATATTTCCATTATTTGTCAAAATGCATCGAAAATAAATTTCAATGACATATTTTAAACAACATATAAAATTGGCGTTTACATATAAGACTATACCTGGTCATCTCGAGCTTCAACTGTGATATAATGTCTAGAGACTTGCTCTCGGTCGAAACTTCCATCGCCGGCGTGTTTCACTGTGATTACGCCAGACATTGGATCGAGATTCAATCTGAAGTTAAGTAGTGTTCAAGTTATCTTCATGTAAATCAACTCTGTGAGATCAATATAAGATATCCTAACAAGTATGTCAAGACCATGATGACCTACCACTGATAATAAGTGGACTCTGAAAATCTATGCATTGCAGATTCACAGCAAAAGTAGATTCTGTACAAGTTGTGATTCTAAAATTCAACATCTGTATTGCCAAGAAGTATGATACTTTATATTTTACTTACAATGTGAAGCATGATACAAAAGTAGAATTAAACATAGTGAGAAAGCATGAATCAGTAACAGCTGAGAATGGACTAACACAAGAACCACATTCAAATCATGTTCCCTTGCTTATGACATAGAGCCAAACATGATTAGTTGAAGATATGCCTTAAGGAGAAAATTTTGACACCTTATAGTATAATACTTAGTTTTTATACTTACAGATGTGCTATACTCCCACTGAGATTGGTATATCTGATTCCTCTGGTACCATAATTATCTGAATCCTGATCAATCGCTTGCACCCAGGCAACTGTGGTCCCCACTCCACAGTTTTCTGGTATCACTACTGTATATAAAGACTCTGTGAACTCAGGGAAGTTGTCGTTTTCATCCTTTATATGAACTGTTACTGGTACTGTACTGAAAGAAATGGTAAAAGAATAATTTTATGGTTTAGTAGGAAAAAATGCATACTTTATATTGTGATAATACAATTTGTTTTTTATCACAAATATCATGCAAAATATTAGGCAAAGTTAACTCATAGGCTAAGGCAATCGAACTAGAGTGGAATTAGTATGAAGGCCAGAAAATCGGATTTTAAAATTAGCTGCTCACCTCATTTTGGGGTTATTAGTGACAATTTCTTTGGCGACAAGGGTGAAGTTCATAACAGTGATTGTTTCATAGTCAATTGAAGTTGGATCATTGACTCGGATTAAAAATGAAGCCTCATTTATACCCTTGAAGGGTGTTACATCAAATACTCCATTATCACCAACAAGATACAGCTCAAATGTTCCATTTTTGCCCTGAAATGTGTAAACAGATTTAAATTTCACTGGCGTATTAATTCACTGGTGAACTTGTTTGCTGAGAATTGTGGGTTTATTCCCTACTTTAACATCCTATTCTTATTTGATGCAATTGGTGTATATTCTACTCAGCCAAACAGTGTTTAAACTTTACTACTTACTGTTTGGGTTGGTTGCAAATTTCGATACTGGCAATTTTAAATTTTCTTCTTCTAGGTAAAAAAAAGTAAAAAAGTATTCTAAATCCAATTAAACAATGCATTTTCGCCATTGTTACCTGGTCATAGTCAAAAACTTCCGGTATGGCATCGTGAAGAAATGTAATAGGTGTATTCTGTTGCGCATTTTCCAACACTTCTCCAATGTATTTCTCACTTCGGAACTTCGGTGTTTCATCATTAACATCTGTTACTATTACTGTCACTTCAGTTGTGGCACTTGGCAGTGGTGATACCATATGAGATTCTTCCGTAGCCTGTAAAAATAAAGTCAATATTAGTAATATTTAGTAATATTACTAATAAGATACAAAATGAGCATTCTAAAATTTATACTCCCATGTAATTATATTATGGTCTGAGGTATAAACAAACATAAACTTAACAAACAGAATTTGAAAGTGTAATTGCTTATCATGAATATGAATATATGAATAAAAAATGTTTGTAATGTCTGTTATTGTATAGTACATAACACCAATTACTAATTTGTCCAAAAATTCATACTAACAGTCCTATTAGACATTGATTACAATTTACATGGGCCCAGAGGCCTTGTGTGCATGTGTGCTACTCTCCTCACATAAGAAAGTTGTAAAATGACAAACCAACCAAAATCTCCAAGATATAGGCTCCATTGCTGTTTTGAGGCTCCTCTCTATCCAATGGAGTGACGGTGTAAACAATTCCCGAACTGCTGTCAATGTCAAAGTGCTCTTCCCCACCAGAAATGATACTGTAGGATATGCGGTTATTAATGCCTCGGTCCCCGTCAATCGCTCGCACTGTAAAATTAATTTGTCTTTAATGCTAAAACCAACTTTTGGAATTTATTTTGTTTTGGAAGAATATAATAATGATTGAAGTGATTATCAAAATATTTTTTTTTTATTTTCCTCGTCATTCATTTGCCATGTAAAACCACATATATCTTCAATCCAAGACAAATATATAGTATTCTATTGTATTGGGTTTAATTACCTATTGTATTCGATTTAATTGCAGTCAAAAGAGTTCAAAGACTATTTGTAATGCATTTTCATATATCAATTGTTATGAAAGTGAGTCATCGCAGCTATAGAACCGTAAATTAGGTACTTCTAACCATTGAACAGTCCACGCTACATGAGTATTAAACATTTCTAAGTAGACAAACATGTGATATCCATACCTTGCAAAACAGAAGTTCCAACAGCCGCATCTTCGCTTATTCTCGTAACAGGGCTGGCGACAACAAACTCCGGTGGCTGATCTTCTACGTCCTGCACTTTGACTAGGATAGCAGCGGTGCCAGTGTTCACTCTGCCTTGATTCGCCCGATCAACGGCCAGAATCCGTAACTGATAAAGCGACTTTCGTTCATAGTCCAAGCGATTTGTGAGTCGAACTACGCCTTTCCCGTTAACAGTTTGCACACCGAAGCTACTTATGTCGCCGTCGAGTTCTTGCAAATGGTATAACACCTAAAAATACAATACTTTTACTGACACGAAAAAACGTTTATTTGATTCGGCAGTTTTGACGGCTGACACTTGTAACGTGACATTGTTTATACCGACGCTAGCATTTCCCCCTTCCCCGCCCTTTCAATATTGGATGCTCACTCCATTCCAAAAAAATAGAAGATATAACGTTTAAAAAATATAACAATAATAAGTGAATGTGTTTACCTGACCGTAGGCTCCTTCATCCAGATCAGTTGCTTCCACAGTAAGTAGAACATTTGGGGGAGCATCTTCTTTTACAGTAATGGCTGAAGGGTACGGTTTGAACACTGGCTCGTTGTCGTTTACGTCTTCTACTAATAGTAAAAAACTTTGTGTGATGAAGTTACCCTCTCCCAGATGTCCATCAGTCAACGTCAAGACAAAGGAATATTCATCACGGATCTAAAAAATGTAGGTGGAACAATAATTGAAATACCCTCGATTTCTGTAAGTTTAACAAATAAGCCTTGTTTATATATTTAATATAACCAGTTTTAAAAGATAAATGGCTCTCTTCAATAACATGAAGAATATAATAATGATTTGATTATTTAATACATATATGCTTTACGTCTTTTAAGCAGATCTTTATTTACATTATGATGTAAGTAAGCCACACATGTTTGTCTTGTACATACCTCTCTATCTAATTCTTTAACTAAATAAATATTAGCTTCGTTGGACGAAATGGCTTCTAGTCTTAGTATATCACTTCCGACTTGATCCTTGATACCAAATGTAAGCGTATCTCCGTCGGGGTCAACGCCCCTGAGTCGGTAAATAAGGCTTCCTAGAATTATAAGTGATATCATTAAAATTAGTTATCGCATAAGCTATTTCTGAAATATGGACTTTGTGCTAGAACCGCAAAGTATTTCTGTTTGTTAAATAATGTCCTTATCATACATTTATCTATCAAGTTCGTGACTAATGTTCTAATATTAAACCTAATTATTCCTAAGCTCTTATCATTGATAGCATCTGTCTGTCATATTTTAACTTGGAACAAGTAAATACAGAAGAGCGGAACTCTGCTTATAATATAAATGGTTCCAGTGACTAATAGTTGTGTGCGTCCCTTCATGCTATTGAAAGTAGTCAGTAGGGCTTCCCTCTGTTGGGTGTCTGTTGTCGTGGTAACAATACTCCCCTTAAAGCCAATTTCCGGACTGTCGCTCCACACTTAATTGTTTACTCGTAGACATAGAGTTTCATTTAAAATATAGATACCGTAAAAGGTAAACGTTAAAGCGTAAATACGCAAAAAATCTCTATTTACATTTATTTAAATAGAATGAAAAGCGTTTCATTTTGATATATTGCCAACATTTGCTATTCTCTTTTGTTTCTCAAACTACCTCGCTGTCCTGTTTAATTAATTAGCTATTGGATCCTAAATCGAATTTTTCAATAGCCTATAAAAAGCTGCCTATATAAATTTGTTTATAATAAAATACGTTGGTACTGCTAAAAAAGCTTTACTTTAAATGCTCAGTAAACAGTTATCATAGATAAGTATTGATTTTTTTATTCTACGAATTCAGTTACTAAAGCTACAAAACGAATCGACATTTATAATTAAATGCCGTATTTTTGAAGCAATGAAGATTGATTTTTATTACGTTTAATAATATTCCAATTTATTACCGTCTTACAAATGTGTAATGAGTATTGAATGTGGCGTTTTGAAATTGTTCTAAATGGGTATCTGGATTTCTCCATAGATGCGCTAAAATGTCTGACGACATTTCGTCGTCAGATTGGTAAATAGAATTTCCGTTGTTGAGTCACGGCAGGCGCTCGTTGATATGTAACTATTTCCTTACCAACTGGTGTGTCAGGGCCTTCCTTTAATCTTATAACTATTTCTGATCGGCCATCAATGAGGAATCGTGGCGGTCTGTTGGCGGTGGCGGTCAGTAAACACGTAAGAAACGTAAAGAGCAATAAGATGCTTTTACGGGTTCGTTTTAATCGCACTGGCGGCGGGAACTGTGGTGAGGAACGCGCGTGTGCGTTCATGGTGCGTGTTCACCTGGTACATTGGACCTCGTTTTTCCTTGTTACAATGAGGAACATTTTCCCGGAACTTTTCTTCGCACGGTTTCTCCGTGGGAAGTCTGAGCGCGTGCACCGCCGGTGAAAGTGTTGACACCGCGACACTGTGCAAACGAGCTAATTTCCTTTACGTGCCATCGAGTTCGCGGCCACCTGAAACATCAAACAGGTGACATTGTTACAAAAACATCGCGAATTTGAAAGCAAGCGTAGATATCGTTCATTTGCGTTGGATATGAGTATTGCGCGATTTCTGTTTGCTCTGAACCAGTATTGCAGCTATCACTTAGACTTTAAATTGTTTATTTGCATCTTACGAGAGCAAGAGCTGTATTATATGTACATTTACAGGTCCGTACTATTGCAGAACACCCGTTCAATATAGAATGTTGAATATTAATGCATTCTTTTTCGATGCTTGCAGAACAAAATGACTTTGTTTTTTCTAATATATACTAAGCCAAAATCTGTATAATCAAACTTATTATTTTATTGATTTCGTAAGTTACCAAATAGCGACTGCATATAGCCATATAGATAATTAATAAAGTGTTGTACGTTTTACGTTCAATGAAGACTGTGAATCTTGTCTCAGTGGGTCATCCAGGCACTGGAACCAGTGCGTGTCAAAGGCTTAATACCTATTTGTTAAGCGGTCGTATCTTATCATGCATCTTCACTTTTGTAACATTAGGAAAGCGCACCTACGTACTGAAGACGTTTACAGTTGGTTAACAATGGTAAATAACAGGTAAACAATGATAAATGTTTCACTTTAAAAATTATCAATGTTTCACTTTAAAAGTTATCATTTTCCTCATGTAGGTAAGCGACGATTCTTTTCAATCACGTTTTATAATCAGTTTAGTTTTTAGACTTTCATCCTATCCAAGTTATGGAATGTCTGTGTTTTTATCAATATTGAATAAGTCTGACGTTGCACGAAAACGCTTACGATTGTCGCGTCACGCTGATTTTATTAGTGATCTGAAACGAATTAAGGGAAAAGGTATTTTACTTCCATTTCTTATCATTACACAATACGATTTTAATCACTGCTTTCGATGCTTTAGTTCTATATATATAGTATTCAAAATATAAATAATTGTTACAAATGCAGTGGCATATCAACATTTTAATAAATATTATTTTTTGCAACCAGCAACTTATGATTAATGCAGTTATTATAAAATTTTGTTTAATATAAATGGGAATCAGGTAAGTAATTAACTTTTAAAAATCACCAAGTCTTTGAAAAACATTGTTCTCGAATATTTAATACTTATTCCTAAACTGAAATAGATGTTAAATTTCAAAATAAAAATACAGTTCACAAGCAACAATAAGACATGCAATGCAATTTGCAATAAACTCCAAATTTCTCGTTACATCAACTTGTTCTGTTGAAGAGGTTCATTCACACGCATCGGTTTGCAAAACAATAACGTCAATTACATAAAACAATTAAAAAATGACCTCGCGCCACCGGATGTATGGACGTGAGGTGTCGTTGACGTATATTTCGGTGACAAACCAGTATCCGGTGCAGGGCTGCCACTACGAAAATAAAATGTCTGACGATCTATACTTATAATCGTCTGCAGCACATAGCTTTCTTAACGTTGTAATACATAAGTGTAAATTTAACAATAGACATAACAAGTGTTATATTTTCAGCTTTTTAATTATAGCTATAATTACGCTATAAAGGTTAATACATTTTTATTAGCGACGAGCTAACCAAACCCGCTAATTCGATAACCCTACGGGGCGTGTCTGTTGAAACAAAAGGTGCAACAAGCGAAACGGGTGCGAAGGCCGCTGAATACGGTTGGAGCAGATATGGGAGAATGACCTTTATTTTTCGGTCGTTATCACCTGTGAGAGAGATCGTGATCGGTTTCATATCGTCGCCGTTGATCCCACGCATGCAAGGTATTAATGAACTTTTGACAAGCGACAACTGTCATAGAGTTTGAATTATTTTTTTACTGCATGACACCTCTAGTTTTATGATATTTCTTTTTGCAAATAATTACTACCAGCTATCCCAATTTCTGTACTTAAGGAAATGTAACCATAGGACGTGGGAATATTTTAAGTTCAAAAATATCGAAACATATCCAAGCGGGGGTGTGGAATCACTCGTAGAATAATTGTTGAGAACTTTTAGTGGTAAGATTAATACGTGGTTTTCATATGTACAATTCTTCCACAGTTTGAAAGTGTTATTCGGTACAAATTAAGCATCTATGTGCTGTGTGCGTGACGGAGGCAGTAGGACGTAATATGTACTCCCGAATGGAGGCAGCGCGGCCGCCGAAACGAGAGAAAGTGCCACCCTCCGTTACACGCGCCTCATTTTCCACATCGACTAATGTGATGACTTGAGTGATAACTTTGAAGACAACATTTCAATTACCATTGAACTTTTCAGGTCATGAAACAATAGCAGTACGTAATCGTAAATAGACAACCAGTTTTATTCACATTAGCAACATAAATGGTCTAATGTGCTTAACCTGTAAGGGTTTTACTTGTAAGTAAATTGACGGCATTTAAAATTAAATCTAGCGATGGAAAAGATAAAGGGAATTGGAAAAGAAACCGTTTGCAAAACGCGCAACCAATGACTAAGTAAGTACAGAGCACTAATATGCGGTCAGGATGCGTGTGAATGATTTTCACGCGAAGATCCCTTACGTTCAACTCCGTGACCGTGTTATTTATTTACTAAACTTGTAATTATTTTACTCTCATCAGATTGTATTTATGAATCATCGAATTCATACGAACGCTTTTGTATTCGGAGATTGTTCTGCTTATTGTGCTGTGCCTTGAAAGAAGCGGGTATTGTTTTACGTTGAAAATCTTTTCTCGCATCTCAGATCTCTCTTTTATGGAAAGTGTACTTATTTTTAGATGGTGCACTTATACATTAAGTGAAATAATAAATAATAATCTATTGTTTTTCTCTTTCATCTCTCTTTCTCTCTTATTATTATCAAAAGGCCAACATCGCATTTACGATTCATCGGGTTTTGCAATATATCGTAATCAGTTTCATAGTCATACCTATCGTAAATACACCGTGGAGAGTTGTTGAGAATGTTCCAAGTTTTCCCAGTTATGGACAACTAGTATTCAACATTACGCGTACCTTACGTTTGGGTACAGTTTTAGTACCTCATCAGAATATTCAATAGATTGAACGTTGATAACTTTGGCTACCTTTTCACTTTCTTCATGTACTATTAGCTTTTTATCATCGGTGTTATGTGGTCAATTATTTTTTGCTAGGCTTTTACTGTTATGTGCACAATGAAGTGTTATAGCTAATAATTATTAGGTCGGTTGGAAAACTATTATTGTGAGAACATTTGCAACAATCTCGTGAATGGCGTGTTCGTTGTCCATAACGTGGAAATCGTAATAGTTATAGCGATCGTTCCCGCCCAAAGTTACGACCGATGTTTGGATTCGGAACATTATTTAATCAAGTGTGAACGCAATAGAGATTTCGTCTTGCATCGGCTGTGATTTAGTTTAATCTCTTAATTTTAAACAGAATTTTTTGTAAGGCTCTAGAAATACTTGTGTGCCAATCATCACACTTAATATTATCAGCCTAAATCCCACTACTGCCACGGTTATTTCAAACAAGCGTAAGACAATACAATTCGATTAATATTCATACTTGCTTCATATTGTTTGTTTATAAATGTAGCAAACATGCAAACAAATGTGAAAGTTTCCAGATCATTGTCGTTGTCAATCATAATGCCAAATGAATTGATCCATTTGGAAGGAGTACCTACTTTTTTGTAACTTTCTTGGAAAATGCCATATAAGACGCATGAAGCGGATATTAATTTTTATATAGCTATACATTATTTTACGAGTACAGTATCGTATGTCAGTAAACAACACGGTCATCGTCCTAATTTGTTAAGAAATCTTATTAAAGTTAATCCTTAATCTTATAACGTTCTTCCGTTTACTTGAACTCATTACGGCGCCATTGCTGGGTAATAGACTTTTCGTAATTGTAGCTAAAAGTGGTTTATAAAAGCAATGAAACGATCTACGTTTTAAGTTATTCTTTATAGCACTCGAGCGCTGCAAAGGTTTGTGAAATGACTGCATAGACCTACTGTATCAATAAAATTAGCAATTTAATTTTAGTTACCTTTACTTTACCTCTCTCATTCTTATACATACATATATATTCCATCGGTTTTTTAAATATCATCGACAAAATTTGGTGTTTATTGATACAGTTTAAGGGCAATATTTTAAGCTAAAGATTATAATTTAAAATAAATTTCTGTTAAAAGCCTGTACTCCTTTTTATATATTAAATATAAGTTATTTATCTGTGGTTACAGATCTAGTCAATGCTGTAAGAATATTATAATGTTTTAACTGTTTTTTGGCAATTAGAAACTAGTTCAAGACAATTAGCAGTGTTACAATTTGGCAGTAGGTATCACTAGCCAACCTTTACTGCACGAAGAAAGCAGGCACTAGGCTATTATGTTGATGATAGCTATCAACTTAAAAAGTTAATTATAACTCCCCGAGAACTTTTGTTGGTACACTTAACCGGTAGTTTTTGAAATCCAATACAACTTCCTAATCTATTTATAATAATATATGTACGTTATAAAATAAGTGTTATTATTTCGGATAATCCGAGACAATTTCGTTTTGGTAGCGTTGAAGTGGCTGGAAATTATTATCTTAATGGAATTACTGTAATTCAACGCGAATTATCGATCATAAGGTATCTATATAGGAGAAAAATGAAATAAAAACAAATTAAAAAAGGGGATCTATTAACAACTTTGGAGTCATAATTTTACTTTGGCTGTTCAATTTTAAACATATACTTTTTTAGGGCTGCTAACACCTGAATGCCTGAAACCCGAACTTGAAATTTATTATCTCGGCCGTGTCAACGGTAACAATGGACACGGTAGTGATATCTAATCCGGAGATGCAGAGCAGGTGAGCCGCTTTTTACATTACGCGAAAGTATCTGGGCTTTCGCAATTACAGTTAATTATAGGGCTGCTTCCTCCGTGGAGTAGCGAGCGACAGGCTTGCTTGCGACTACGGCTTGCGTCTGTCACGTCAAACATTCATGACTCGTACGTAGTGTGTGTTAACTTTTCACACACAATCAAACTTCCATGCAGTACATGGTTTGGCGGGTTAAGATATTATATAGCTTGTTTTAATGATTAATAAATAATAAAAAAACGTAATTTTCACACAGATTAATTTCATGTACATCTAAGACCAAATTGTTGCCATTTATAATTTTAAAAGGAATTTTTTTTTTTTTTACTTTTCTCCGAATATTTCCCACGTGCAAACTGTATTAGTTCTATTGTATGCTGATTTGATTTCGTATTTTACGAAATTTCTAAATACTGAATATTAATCTAACCGTCCGCAAATTCATGATCATGTGTAGTTTTTTGTGTTGCCCGGCCACAAGATTTTGTTTGATGTTTTAGATACGTACCTACGTCTTTGTTGTGGCATGCAATTAAAGTTTGTTTATGCGACGTGCAACGTTATTCGAAATTTTGAGGAAGTTTTATTTGTAGTTCTTATATTTGTAATTCGTTAACTGGTCAACTAGTCAGAGCCTGGTTTGATAACTCCATGCTCCGGTTCAACACGACTTGAACACAACTTGTTCAAAACAACTTGACTGCTAAAGAGAACCTAATTAATTAAAGAACTTGAATAATAATTATAGCAGTTTTCAACTTAAATAAAGCAAATTCAATATTGAAGAATAACCAAGTAAATTTTGCACAGTATTCAACAATAATCTATATAACATATTCAATCTATATCTCATGTATTTATCCAGATTTACACAATATTTGTTATATTAATGATACAGATAAGACTTAATCGAGAATTTCTCAATTAAAAGCATTTTATGTAAACACTCAAGGCTGGCTGATGGTCTCCTCAATGTTCGATTTTTATGGTAGATTAAAAAAGAAAAAGTCAAGTGTAATGCGGGCAAGGTAGGCAGTGTTCGCAAGATATCTGTGGAAGGGACGACACCGGATACGCCGGGACGGTCCGGTCCCCGCCACGCTCGGTCGCGCCGCCACGCTCGCTGCGCGGCTCACCTGCGCCCGCGCCGCTCCGGACGCCCTACTAGCTACATTTATCGAAACTAACACCAATACCTTAAGAAAAAGCTTTCCGATTAGATACATTAACTAAAACTTTCATAATTTGACTGATTGGATACTTGCTTAGTTACAGAAATTAAAGTAAACAAGATTTATATTATAAAAGTGTAGATGACAAATAGAATCTACATTTTTTTGGTTTACACAGTTGGCGCATATTGTGGTTTATATCGCGGTTTTCGTGGAAACAGTGAATATTACATTCCATTTTGTTAGCTATACAATGTTATCTTATATTATTTCTGCAAAATTTTATCATAGTGAATGTAAAGTAAGATAAACATTAGGTGTGAACAGTTTTTTCGGCTAATCATAAATCTAAATAATTGTTCCACAGTGTGTGCTGAGAGGACGGCTGTTCAAAAATTACCTATGAACAAGTTCCACCAAGTTGGGTAAAACAAAACGTCAGTAAAATAATCTACAATTATATACCATACCATATAACAATAAGGTTTGTCACTTTGAATGGAATATAACAATTCTAATTACGGTAAGCAGTAATGATGTACATACGTTCCATTTTCAAATGTGATTGTTTAATTATGAAGGTGAGTACTAATTCCTTTTCCTTCACAAAGACAATAGAAATAATTAATGTTATTTGTCTATGGGCACTAGGTTATTGAACTCTGGAAATTCGTTTGCAGCGCATCCTTTATTTAAATAACCGTATATGAATTTATTAACTTCCTCCTGCTCCTTCGCGGTTTTCTCGCTCACCGCTGAACGTAGTAAATGTCCCTTCATAAATTTTATTGGACCACTACACGCTATTTTAGCGGTCTAAAGAAGTATAAGAGCGCGTAACTTTATCAAGTGCTCACTTATTTATTGTTACGAAATGTAAAGTTGGGGCTGTCTAAAAATAAACCAATTCAGCGAAAACAAAGAATGTCTTTAAAAACGACCAGAAGTGTTCAATGTTATCCATACAATTTCGGTTTCGTTGGTTTATATACGAAATGCGAATTCTTAATTCGTGCTGCGAAATACGGCCCCATTATGTTTGAAAATACTAAAAAGAAAGGAAATAGGAAACGTTTAGGAAAAGAAGACTGTTTTCTGGAAATGACAACATAATTGAGCGATAAATTTAAAAACTTCGATTTTAGTACAACGCACACATACTAATATTTACGTTATACATACGTGTTTCACACATATACACGGTATTGAGGATGTACCTAAACTCTTCACACGATTTCTAATTTGACAAAAAGTCATCTTGCCGTATCAACAATATCTCCGTTTGTTATTTCTATCGACCGAAAGTAAATTGGATTTATGTTTAATTAAATTACTATAACGAAGTGGTATATACCTTCTACAATTGTTAGGTATTTTTTAAATCCTTTTAGTGGTTCACTGCTGGACCAGGCCTCCTATAGTGAGAGACATTTAGGCTATAGTCCATCACGCCCAACAAATGCGGATTGGTAGAAGTCACACACCTCATATAATATTTTATGTGTTTATAACATCTCTAAGGTGTGCAGATTTCCTCACGATGTTTTCCTTTAAACGTATATTGATATTCAAATTTTAGTTATAAAACGCTCGTAACCAGTCAACGGTGCATCCCAGGATCGAAACCAGACCCAGGGAGAGGAGGAGAGGTTATGGTTAACCTAATTATGATAAAGTATACTGCCTTATTAAGAAGAAGATTTTGAAAGAAGTATTAAGGTTGAATTTTTAACTATATCTACATAAAAGGTACACATACACAATTTTAAACGTTATGACGGTAAGTATTTGGATACTAGATAATATGTTATAAATATAGTTTAAATTATAATAAAATACAGTATGGTGATATGTTATTCTTATTGTATTATCTGACTGCATTGTGTGAAGCAGCCTTGACACGGTAGGTAATGATGAATTATCTGTCAAAATAATGAATGCGGAAGCGGTTGCTTTTGGACAAGTGAAAAATTTCTGTATTCCGAAGGACACAGAGGATAAGAAGACGCTCATGATTGTAAAAGTCATAAAGTCACAAAATATTGAGTTAAATCTAAATTTAGTGTGTTATATTAATATTCAATATTGGAGTCCGACTCTAGGCAAGAGAACATTAGACTGAACCTCACTTTCCATTAGCTGAGCTTATTATAGTAAACTTCAAAATTGTCTTCACTGCGAGATGTACCTTACATTTGTTGGTATGGATCAACGTTGCGATAATAGATCCCCGCCACTGCTAAATTAAATTATTACTAAGCTTGTTCTCATGAAATTGAGTAAATCTCCTCGGATTTAGTAAATGTTTGCTTAACAATAAGATTATGGGAATTCTTCAAAGTGCTAACGCTCGATTGTTATAAGCCTAATGGCTACAATTTATTTATATAACACGAAAGTTGTTGGAGGTCTATCGCGAGATGAAATAAATTTAATAAATAATTCAAAAATGGGAAGTACGGTTATTTACTTGGAATCGCGATTTGAACATTTTTTATTTTGTATCATCGTTATGACTGCGGTAGGTACTTTGGCTTTTAAATTATTAACCTATTATTGTATTTCGTATAAACTTTTGTTTATTACATTTTAAATATAAAATTTATTTTATTGAATTTCTTAAATTAGTTTTACACTTCAGTAAATTGACGCCTAATGACGTTACAAAACTGCAGTACAATATCTGGGAAAAAAATGAAATGAGTCTTTACTTTTAATCTGTTTTGTTCTTTTTATATTACACAAACGTCCATCTGCAATAGGAATTCGATCCGGTGTTGCAAACACACTAAAAAATATCGAGGCGTTATAAATCGGGCAATACTGGATGTTACTGTGCCTAATGATTAACAGTTTTTACTTTCTGCGTGCACTTTACTATGGCTTACAATGCTACTTGGCTTATATTTAAAATATAACCGGACATAATGAAAATGATCCTTGTAGTGCTTAATGTTTAGCGAAATGTTTATATGTTTAATATTTGACTTAACTTAGAGTTATAGACGTCAAAGAATAAAAGTAACAATAAATCAGTAAATACATCACTTTTAGGATATCAAACGCATTTTTGTATATATGTAAGTACGTACATATGTACATGCTTAAAATATGGTAAAATGTAAATGAACGAACAGTAAAAAGGTAAAGTTTATTCTATATTGGATGGCTATTTTATTTTGATTTAATACCCTTGAAATAGATTTGTATACATCTACCGATTTTCGGACTTCGTTACTCATACTTCGTATTATAAAATTCGTATATCTGTACACCTTTCTTTTGCATCTGTGGGAAGCCTGAAGCATATACACAGCGCCAGGTTAATAACATTTTCTGTAGCGATAACCGATAACCAATTTCACGGTGATAATAATATCGACTGACCCATAAACGGTGATCTGTCACGATCTACTTCCCGCGGTAATTTGTTTACGTCAGTGGCGGCAGTAGCCCATGGCTACGAGACAGGTGACGAGTGTACCGGGACAACATAGAACCGAAAACAAAAACAATGTCAATAACATGTAGATCGTATCGATCTGTCATGTCAACATATCCGTTGTACTCTGTCTGGCGAGACAAGCGTATGATGTAAAAACCTGCGCGTGATTGATTGATTAATGCCATGGTTGTTTAATTTCAATGGCTTTTAATTTTATTGATATTATTGCTGGATTGATCTGATACGATAACCAAATGGTATGATGAATAATTATAATAGTGTGAGCTAAAATTGTAAGGGATGTCGAGATCTTGGTCGTGACATTTTGGGCGCATTGTCCGCAAAGGACGAAAGTTCGCGATGCGTGGCAAAGTTTTTGCCACTTGCCACTAAGTTAATACACCAATCCTATAATTACGTTGTGGTGCAATATTACAGATTATAATAAAGAGGATACGCTTGCAAAGAAATTGTGCTCTGAACCGTAATATACATATGTATGTGGTAGGTCCATTTAGCCTCTCGTTGATATTATACAATGTAGCTGTAACTAACCCCTTTTGAAGGAAGAAATACATAGAATAGAAGAAAGATCGAATTTTCTCTCGTCTGCATAAGCCCCAAGGCGAATAGATTTTTCGCGATTCCTGCACTACTGTTTCTGGTTAAGCGATTGTAATTTTTTTATTAGGAGTAGGTAATTTGGAAATATCTTTCATACTACTCGTCTACTTTCAAAAACACAAACCGTTATTTGTTATAGAAGATTCTTTTGGATTCCTTAGGGAGGTAGTTACACGTAATTTAGACTAGAAAAAGAGAGAATAAGTTTCTGCTGTTTTGCAGCAGAAGTATATAAGTACGTTGCTAAACTGACATAGACTTTCCTTAGACAAAAGACTCTACCTTTCTCTGAAAGTAATAGTGAAAGTCGTAAATCGATTCACTGGTTTTTGAGATCATTGATTGATATATCAAATTTCGTAAAATTATCGTATTATCACAAAACGCTCTGTAAATGAATATAGCATTTTATGAATGCAAAATATCATATCGGCGCCGGTTCTACTATTTTATATGATGTACAATTTAGGCGCGTATTTTCTCTCATATTATGATATTAGTTTTAACACATTGTTAAAACAAAAATGTAGAGTAAGTTTTTTATGTACTGTAATGTACATACAATTCAATACAATATACATACAAGGGAAATCGCGACCGTTTATCCTAATAATGTATGTATGTGTGGATTCTGCGAATTAAAGTTTCCTATAAGCTACGTTATATTTATATTAGTAACGACTCTTAAAGTAATTCTCCAAATTGTATATTTTTCGTCATTCTCTGTAATCTTCATCATAATGATCGAAGCCACGATAATCTTAGCCGTCACTTACGCGCCTAAAATATGGTTGTTCAAAGATTATTTTCTGGTCTTAAAAAAATGTACGTTTTATTGCTTCAGTAGGTACCAAATTTTATATATCACACAGAATAAAATTTTAACAATTTTCGAAATGTTACAATGCAAGACTCGTGTTAAGCATTTTAGTGTTGATTTGAAAAAAAAATTGCGATAATGACATAATGTTGCGATTGTTAAATTTGAAAAAAATATATATATAAAATTCAATAACACAATTGCAAATAAATATGTTACAGAAAAAATTATACTCACAATTCCGATATCCTTGACCATAAAACACCGTCCTAAAAATTGGTAATTTTAGCCGAATTGGTATTATTACAGGTAGAGTCACTCACTGCACTTCCGTTTTCCGGTGCGAACGATACAGTACAGACGCGGTGGTGCGGCAGACGGACTGGTTGCAACTGCCGAACTGCCCGCGTAGAGCCACTCAGGTAGAGACGTAGAGTCGTTCGCGTGTCCACGGCTCTACATCCCCGTATTACGTAGTCTGATCGTGATTGGGTTTTAATTGAACTTTTAATGACGAGACCAGTTGTAAACGCTAGATGTCTTCCTCTAGCGTGTAGGCCGGTCGGAACACAGGAAGTACTATTAAGTTGTTGTATAATCATGATTTATGTTATTGAACGATGATTTATACTGAGAACTAAGATAAAACTAGAAATAGTTTGTACTCAATTTTCTTATCAAATATGAGATGTATTCATAGTTGACAAAAACGAAAGAAACATTAGTTGTGTTTTAATGTCTTGTTAATTATTTATGTACGATCTGTAGCATTCGTTTTTGGAAGATTGCATCAATGTCAGTTATAGGTATACTAATATGAAATAAATTTAACGAAATTCATAATTATCTTAGACTGGTCTGTCCACTGACTAGTTAGCTGTTGCTGGAATCATCCGCAGAATGTTCCTTCGACGTACCAGTGTGAATATTTTTAGTATCTAGTTTTTACTGTAACACATACATATATGTACGTACTGCATTTGATCCGATATGGTACTCAAAGTCTACTTAACAATGACATCGTGTGATCGTATCTTAAGAGACACGAACAATGATACTAGTAATTAACGGCGGCAGTTATAGTGCAGCTTTTCTAAAGCACATTTTGATCAATCGCCAACATATTGGATTCAATCTGAGTAAAAATTTATGAAATGCTTGCTTTTGAACTGAATTGATTGTATATTCTTATAAATTGTACTTATTTCTATTTCAAATTCCCATAAACATTGGTGCATCAATACTAATAAAGCCCCGTTAATACAGATTACAAGATCCTCATTCAGGATACCGTGAGTGAGGTTTGAAAAAAACTGAACGTTCATAATACAGTAGAAGCTCTTTATTCGCGCTTCCTTCATTCGCGTTTTCCCTATCCGCGGAATAAAAAATTGCGACTCAAGTCCTATATTATTCGCGGTCTAAGATTTCTTTATTCGCGGATCGAATCGGTACATACATAACATCATGTAAGTACCTAAATAAAAATAAAAAGCATTCGGTATCTTTTGTCAACGCGTCGGCAAGTGGACTAAGAAAAAGATAAAATTCAATTATAATATTATGTCTACCGAAAGGCTAAAGACCCTAGGAGTACGGTAGGAACTTCCAAGACGGTTGTGCTGATTTGAATTCGGAGCGGTCGCGGCCCAGCCGAGCGTGGCGCGGGTGCTCGCCGCTGACCGTAACGCGCAGCCATATGCTGCGAGCCCATAGATTAAATAATAATTAATTGCCTTTTACTTCGTTGCTAACTGTAACGGAATGTCCTCCTTTCTGGGTTTGTTATTACTTTACAACTCCGTTGTATTGTTTTAACGGTTTTAAAATTGCGTATTTTCGCAAATCGTCGGAGAATTTTATATCGTTTTAGTACCTACCTAACAAGTATTTTATGTTAATTCTAATATATTTGGATTCAGTGACTAATATTAAGTAACGATATTTTACGTTACAGTGATAGGTAACTACCGGTTTGCTTCATTCCGTATAATATTTTATACAAAATCTAGTAAGAAATTTGAATTCGTTCTTGACGTCGAAAGACAGATAACTAATACTTTTATGACAAATACAGATACATTATAAAAGATAAAGAAAATAATTGGAAATATCCGAACTCCAGCTTTCAATTATGATTACAATGCTATAAAATGGAACAAGAATGCTCCCGCCAGAGATTAATACATAGTTATGTAATAATTATCTATGCTTCATTTGATATTCTGTTTACTGCGAATCGAGTGTATGTAGTCATATTGAAGTAACTACTGATTATAGGATATATTATGAATCAGTATGTAAGAATATATATGGATAATAGCATCACGGCAGGTCCTTAACAGTATAGGCAGTGAGCACAGTGTCAAACATCTGGACCCTCACAGACCAGTCGTGCTCCTACATTCACCATTAGCTAGTAATTGTCATCTCTACAATTATAACCGCGACGAAACTAAAAATGAATAACTTACATTTTATTTTAATAAGTAAGCTTTAATAATAAGACAACGTAGCATCGCACACGAATTTTCATAGTTCGTGGATGGATGGCGCTGTCGACGCGGCACCGCTCCGCTCCGCCCATTGGCCGTGCGATCGACTATTACACGCATATTGTGCCCAGGCGTAACTCTGTTGAAGATGACTGACGTAACTTGTTACAACAGTTGATATCAACAAACTCCATGAAACGAATACTACAGTGATAGAGCTGTTGCTCAATCAATATTACTTTTCCATCTACAAATAACACTTAGTTTTTAGTTCCGTCTAAAATTTATGAATTTATTCCTCAGATCTTCAAATATTTAACGATTGTAACGGTAAAAGGTCTATGGACTCTTATACAATTATAGAATAATTATACAATATAAAGTGTAATGTTTATTATTCATTACTCTCGAAAGTCCTTTAAAAGGTAAAATGGTTTTCCCTGCGGGTATAAATAGCCACATTAATGTGTAAAATATATTAAAGACATTTATGAAAAGGTGAGAAAGTAATGAAACACCGTATTAATATTTATATTTTTTATTTTATTTTATAAGATAAGGTTTATAATACATTTCAATTAAATAATTCTATGACTGAAATTTCCATAAAATTAACTTCAACATTAACGTAACGGCTACAGTCCACACGTGTAAGGCATAGTGTGACTAGCAAGCGATGCATAACTATGTTACATCCAGCTATATATATAATATATATCTTAATTTGAGCACCATTCAAAATAATATTTCCATATCTTTTCACCATTAAAAATACACGCAATAAGAGTGTTATACTTCACTACATACATACTTTTGACAGTCGTAGATAGCAATGCAATTGTTTTTAAACAACAAATTTCCTTTGTAATGTATGCATGTACTAACACAAAGCTGTTAATTTCCCAAAACTTTGTTAGCGATTATAACACTGCACATTCATACGAGATCATTATTAATACTGCTTTGAAAACAAATACTTCAATGAATTCAAATAATCGCTATCAAAGATGTAGAATTATTAGCTTTGACTTGAACTTTTTTCAACCGATGGAAGTAACAATACATGTATTTTTATTAGTAAAAAATGCTTGTCATAAAAATAGATGAGAACACCACATTCCATTCAATTAACTTAATAAATAGTGGGAAGAATAAGGCTTGATACTTTCTCTTTACGGTTTGAACTGTACAAGTTGTAAACTTCAATAACAATACGGACTTAAATTATGAATATGTCGTTTTAATATATCCCTTAATAGTGTTTTGAGCAGATGTCTTCTAAAAGTACTATTTTATTATGATATAGATGACCTAATATCAGCATCCAATCTAGCGTTAACTGCATACTACGTGAGAATAAAGCGTATCTACTTATAATTTTGCGTAAGAACTTACACGGATTAAATCCTTTATAATTAATTATAATTCACTTTCTTAGTATACAGTACGACACGTACATATGCTTGAATGTCGAACATTAAGTCCCGTGGTACTACCACTGTGTTCTTACATTATGTTCATGTGTAAAATTTATGATTTAAAGGCATTTCATGTTTATTAGATGTTTATTATTGAAGTTTACCATCAATCGTTCTAGTGTGAACTAGTTCAATCTAGTTCGTTTTCAACCTAACTGCACCTATTTGTAAGTACCATAATATATCATAAATATTACATTATAAGGTTTACTCCAATATCCAATTTATTAAATACATTTAGAATTTATGTTAAACAGTAAATATCTACTAACACAAATCCATCACAATAATTTTAGAATATCAGTTGTTTTGTTTCGTTTAGTGATTTAAACTGTAGGTGTGTTTATCTACACTCGTTTAACTAACTTCTTATAACTATAATGTGTGTATATTAAAAATAGATTTCAAATCGATTTGTCCTTAAAATCTTTTCATTTGATAACAATTACGTAACTTATGGGAATTATGAAGTTTTTGTTACATTACAATAATATTACATGTCATTGACGTACTCATGTCTCACAACACTACATTATCAAGGCTACTTATATATTTTTAGTTGATAATGAAGAATTCACCGCGATCTTCTATAAATTCCATTAAAATTTAAATTTGACTAGAACTTTCCATCAGAATTCACTGGGAAATGTATAGTAATATTCATAAATTTTAATTTCCTTTTCCGTTCCATTAGTAAAATTCATCTACACTACAAGTAATGTATAGGAATTAGGATGATTGCCTAACCTTTGAATTAGGATCTTACTTAATTTTGGATATACCTATATTTTTATGTGAATTTAATTTTGATATTTGCTAGTTAATTACAGTCCAGTGAAGATGGAGCTTTATACATGTAATGTATGTATAATTATTGCTCTTAAAATGCATTGCAATTCCTTTGAGAATTCAATTTTAAAGCATCTACAGTTACTGTTAAATATAACGTTGCTAACTCCAGTATGTTTATAAACTTACATAAATAATGGTTTTAACTAATTTGTGGTGATGGTTGGATGGTTGTGGTGGTGATTTTAATTAATTAATAATAATTGTAAGAATGAAAAATATATATATTTAATATTTATGTAGGTCCTTCCTAGGTACAGTTCTTCGCGTTTATTATGAGTACCCATATCATAGTTCAGTTAAACCTTTTTGGACATAACTGTATCTAAATATGATTCGCTTGTAATGTAAACGCATGGTGTGTATAAAGCTGCATTCACACGTCAACATGTCAACAGATCTGTGTGAAAATAATGATTTGCAATTAGCCATAACTCTAATTAGAGGGTATTTTCTTAAATTGTCTGTCAGTTAAATCTTCTGTATCAGTATAGAGCGTAATTTTGCGCTAACAATATTGACTTATAGCAAAGAATGTGTAAAGTGTTACGCTACTGGTTTAAGATTAACTACACAAAGTAACGCTACCCTTCAACTGTACCGTGCACTATATTTTCATAATGTAAGGATAAATAATTTGTAGCATATTTCTTTAAGATATAAGATAGAGTACGAGTAGGTATAAGGCATACAAAATGTTATCTCTTATCGGAAAAATATTGTTAATTTTATTCGTTGCGTCAAGTTGGTCGGCATCAATACACGTAATTATTCATACTCTAGTCTACACTTGACTATTATTTTTCACAGACTGACAAGTTTCATGAGATTCCTTAGAGACAAAATGCTAGACCGAATCGCTTAAAATACGTGGACACTAAGTGAATGACATTACAAAGTCTAATTAAGTTTTGTTTTAATGATGCTAATGGATAAATTCAAGTTATGTTATGTTAGACGCTTAACTGATAACATTATTTCTACATAACACAATTGACTGATAATAATTGAAGTAAACAAAATAGTTGGTTAGGAACTTTGAAGCAGTTTAAATATAGATATACTCGAATACTGAAACTATACATGTATGTATATATGTATAGATGGGCGTGTTTGTATGTGTAAAGTTTAATGGCACGTTCAGACTACGACACAAATTCTGACATAAATGTCAAACATTAATGTCTGTACTGTTTACACTTATACGGAATTTTCCACATAAAACTCATTTTATGCATTAAAACGCGATGCA